>JAJIBD010013479.1:0-24672 GCA_021461705.1 Cryptotis parvus | reverse complement strand
AAGGAAGGAAGGAAGGAAGGAAGGAAGGAAGGGAGGGAGGGAGGGAGGGGAGGAAGGAGGGGAAGGAAGAGGGAAGGAGGGAAGGAAGGAAAGGAAGGAAGGAAGGAAGGAAGGAAGGAAGGAAGGAAGGAAGGAAGGAAGGAAGGAAGGAAGGAGGGAGGGAGGGAAGGAAGGAAGGAAAGAAAGAAAGGAAGGAAGGAAGGAAGGAAGGAAGGAAGGAAGGAAGGAAGGAAGGAAGGAAGGAAGGAAGGAAGGAGGGAGGGAAGGAGGGAAGGAAGGAAGGGAGAGAGGGAGGAGGGAGGGAAGGAAGGAAGGAAGGAAGGGAGGGAGGGAGGGAGGGAAGGAAGGAAGGAAGGGAGGGAGGAAGGAAGGTGGGAAGGAGGGAAGGAGGGAAGGAAGGAAGGAGGAAGGAAGGAAGGAAGGAAGGAAGGAAGGAAGGAAGGAAGGAAGGAAGGAAGGAAGGAAGGAAGGAAGGAAGGAAGGAAGGAAGGAAGGAAGGAAGGAAGGAAAGGAGAGAGGGAGGGAGGGAGGGAAGAAGGAAGGAAGGAAGGAAGGAAGGAAGGAAGGAAGGAAGGAAGGAAGGAAGGAAGGAAGGAAGGAAGGAAGGAAGGAAGGAAAGACGAGAGAGAAAGAATTGCTCTTTGTAGTGACAGTGCTATTAGGTTTTTAAGAGGAGAACAGAGGGGCAAAGAGAAGATGGGGAATGACTGGCCCAGGATAGTGGGTACTAAATTCATGGAGTTTTCACACTGTTCAGTTTTATACAATCAAAATTGTCTACAGCAAGAAACAAAAAAATATGTCCAGCACAAAGCATATACTAGCCTCTAAGTACACATATTTGGCAGTCAAGCCCAATAAAACCTTTTGAGATTAAATATCATTTTGAAAAAAAAGCAAAAAACTGAATAGTATTACTGAGTATCCAACATTATTAAACATGGGTGAAAATATTATACAATTTAATATAACAATTTTTAGATACAACTGTGAGTCTGTTTTACAGACAGAGAGACTGAGGACCAGGGACATACAGTCTGCCCACAAGTTACCGTGTCTAAGAGGAACCAACGACAGACCGAGATCCTACTGACTCATCCTTCTGACCCACCCACCCACCCACCCATCGATCCATCCACCCACCCACCCACCCATCGATCCATCCACCCACCCACCCACCCACCCATCGATCCATCCATCCATCCATCCTGATTCGATTCATTTTCTGCATCCCCAAAGAAACCAGTAAGTGACACAGTCACAGGACCAGAATGAACTTTTTTTTTTTTTGGCCTTCTGGGTCACACCTGGCAATGCTCAGGGGACCATATGGGATGCCAGGGATCAAACCTGGGTTGGTCGTGGTGCAAGGCAAATACCCTACCTGCTGTGCTGTTGCTCTGGCCCCCGGAACGAACATTTAAAGCAGAGAATTTACCTTCACGAACCCCTTCCGTGAGGAAAGTACCATAGAAGAGCTGCACCATTGGATTTTCAGACTTGTTCCCGGGACTGCTATTTAAAACAAAAAGGACACAATTCGGTATCATTTGAATCAAATAAGCAGTATTCTAAACCCACGATTTCATAGTGAAAATAGTATGTTTGCATCAAGCCCTTAAAGAGTCAGGAATAGTCTAAAATAAGTAATAGATTAGGTCACCATTATATGTCCTTATTGTGCTAAATTCTAGACACATAAACACAATCCTGGTCACAGAGAACTGAAAACCTAATGGGGGATCATACATGAAGATGAGTGTGTGCTACACATCTTTACACATATCTATATGCAGTGTAGATGCATTTCAGGTATAGATTACAAAAAATAAGAATAAAATAGTTCATTTTCACAAGTCGAACTTAAATTGTTATTAACTACTCAAGTCAGCTACTCTGCTTATTTATTTATTTATTTATTTATTTATTTATTTATTTATTTATTTATTTATTTATTTATTTATTTTGCTTTTTTGGGTCACACCCGGCAATGCTCAGGGGTTTCTCCTGGCTTTGCACTCAGGAATTACTCCTGGAGGTGCCTCGGGGACCATATGGGATGCAGGGGGTTGAACCTGGGCCGGCCGTGTGCAAGGCAAACGCCCTATCTGTGTGCTATCGCTCCGGCCCCTACTCTGCTTTTCTGACACATTACTTTTATACAGAATTAAAATTAAAAAACAAAACAAAACAGGATTTCTTGACCTCTGTGTTAGGTGAGAGATACACATATATTCTTTCCCCTGAATGTCACTTATATGTGTCTGAAATGCTTTCAAGCTAACTCCAGCATTCTACAGACTTCACAAAGAGTTTGAAACGGCATGCAGCCAGCTGACGAACACACCCGCACTCACATCTTGGACGATCTGAATTTGCAATACATTTTACAGCACGGGCATTCACTTATTAGGGCACTTGTAGTAAAAAGGGTTGGAAGCTATGATGATTATCTCTATGTAAGGAAGAATCCCCAAAAAAGACAGGAATAAATGATGATACATACTGAAAAGCCGTGACCCGGGCTTGGGAAAGACTAGCCATGTCTTCAGGAGCAGAGGCCTTCCCCCTACCCTGACTCTCACTGGACCGCTGTGAGCAGGAAGGATGCACAAACCAACCCTCAACACTCACTTAACATTAACAGCTAGCTGGAAGCGTCCTCTAGCCAATCCAGGAGCTTGTGTGTAAATTCACTCACATCTTGCTATAAGAGAGGCACAAATTGCACAAGAGTTAGACCCAGCAATCTACTCGAGGGACATGAAAAACCTGCCCTTTCCCACCAATGGCCAAAATGCAAATCACTTAAAAAAATAGCCTTCTCTAGGGCCAAGTATCATGCAGACACAAGGTGTGGAGGAGCAAACTATCATATGAAAATAAAAAGCGATCTGGTGACCTCTAAAGTCATGGTGAGGAGGGACTGTCACCTGTCAACTTCCAGCCACGTTCACAAACAAAATCTTCCAGATAGGCCTTATATAAAAACCCTTCCACTTAGACCTTACTTAAAAAGAATAAAAGAAAAGGGGCTGAGAACAAACCTGAGGCTTCTAAAAAGCAGTGTGAGGTCTGAATGAAGAAAAGAACGCTGTATGAAACATTGAGAGTTCTGTAGAATTTATGAATATTTAAACAGGTGGAGGAAAAATAGATTTTATGAAGGAAAGGCTATTCTAATAGAAACAGCTTTGGTTTTTTCCCTAAGAGAAAAAGGAAAGTACTTGTGTCTAGAAGAGAAAAGTCTCTGAACTCAAAGTTAGAAAGGTTTAAAATTAGGATTTCAGGCCAGGGACTTGGTAGAGCTCATACTTCACCTACTGTTCCATCCCCGGCAAATTAAGTACAAATAGAATTACGAGCTAGTTCACCCCAAGACAAAGATGTGAAAGGCTGTACTACGATTCTAGGTCTTTGCCAGACTATCTGACAGACCCTGTGAACTCCTGATCTTTCTACTATTATTTCTACCTCCCAGTGTGCTACCTGCCTCCCGCACAAAACAGTGCACTGCACTGTTTTGCACCTGTGTGTGCGCGTGTGTGTATATGTGTTGCCAGTGATCAAATGCAGAGCCTCACTCACCGCATCCCTGACCCACCACACACTTTCCTCTTTCCCATCTCTTCCCTGGGCACTATAACAGGTCACAAGCAGGAAGGAAGCCACAGAACCTGCTCGGTCCTGTTCACACCGTACAAGACGGTGTGAGTGGCGGCATGGTTTCAGACTGCAGAGTCGGAGGGAAAGAGAGCAGGGCTAGAATGGGATTCTCGTACCTGCTGCTCCTCGGGAGACCGGAATGCCCCCTTTAAGAGATCCAGGGCTGCTGTGGGGTCCACAAACTTGCGATTTGATCCCATCATGAGAGCAAACAAATACTGAAGCTCCTGCATAAACACGATGTTTCTCTTTTCCTGAGGGAGACACAGTAATGCTTTCTTCTAGTTCGAGAACGAACAGGGGTAGAGAGCAAACTGCAGATGCTCAGTCCCGAGTGGTGTTTACCCACCTCTACAGTTGAGGCATGGCTGATCTGGGCTCCAGGTTCTCTGCTAAGGTGTAGCCTAAGACATTTACTCCCAAACCCAAGACTATCTGTGTAGGAGCCAGAAACAGCATTGTTGGAAAAGCAAGTGTTGACTTCCCAAATCTGTGCCCGGTCAGAACAGGTTGTCCAGGGGAGTCCTGAGGAGGCCTGGGCTGCCGGCGAGAGCAGCCTCAGCCAGTCTATTCTAGGAGGGCCCAGACCTTGGGCCACCAGGTCACCTGCCCTGCATGGCTGAGCCAGAAGTGACAGACAACCCAAACACCAGAAACTTCTTTTTTTTTAATTTTGTTTTTGGGGAGGGGTCACTCCCGGCTTGCTCAGGGGTTTCTCTTGGCTCTGCACTCAGGAATTACTCCTGGCGGTGCTCAGGGGACCATATGGGATGCCGGGGATCAAACCCGGCCGGCACAGGCCGGCCGCATGCAAGGCAAACGCCCTACCCGCTGGACTATTGCTCTGGCCCCACACCAGAAACTTCTAAATCTCCCTCCCCACCCTGCACCAGAGGCTCTCAAGGGACTTTCCTGGAAACACCCTTCCACTTTAATTCCTTCTCAACAACATGTTCACCAACTCCTGGACAGAGCCACTGAGCATGGAAACTAACACTGGTCTGAGTCAGAACGTCTCAGTGACAGACTGAGAGAAGCTGCGAGGAGAATAGGGACCAAACCCCACGGGCAGCTCCTCAGTAACCAACTCACCGTGTGACTTGGACAGTTTTCTAGAACATTCTGGGGCAGACTGTAGCTGAGAACAAGTCTCCGGAATTCAGGCAACTGAAAGAGAGACTGTAATAGGGAAAGAAACGGATTCAGAACTTTTCTTTCTAAACACCTGAAGTATTTAAAATTAAAAAAAAAAAAAAAACATTTTATCTAAGAGTAGGGCAATACAGGGGCGGGAGCAATAGCCCAGCGGGTAGGGCGTTTGCCTTGCATGTGGCCGGCCCATGCCGGCCTGGGTTCAATCTCCGGCATCCCATATGGTCCCCCGAGCACTGCCAGGAATAATTCCTGAGTGCAGAGCCAGGAGAAACCCCTGAGCATTGCCAGGTGTGACCCAAAAAAGAAAAAAAAAAAAGAATAGGGCAATACAGAGAAAGGTGTGGGTCAGGGGCAGGGAACTGGGGACACTGGGTGGTGGGAAATGTACACTGGTGAAGGGATGGGTTTTGGAACATTATATAACTGAAAGCCAATCATGAACAAGCTTTTAATTGTGTAGCTATGGATTCAACAGAAAAAAATTTTAAAAGGCAGAGTATAAATATTAACCTAGTATTTCTACTTACAAATCTAAAGAAATAGCACTAGCCACCTGTCTTCCCGTTGTTCATCGATTTGCTCAAGTGGGTGCCAGTAACGTCTTCATTCGCTGGGAATGAGGTTCATTATTGTTACTGTTTTTGGCATATCGAATACACCACAGGTAGCTTGCCAGGCTCTGTCATGCCTCTGGGTTCATCCCAGGGGGCCCTATCTTTTCTATGTCAGACCATCAACCATCCAGGGCCCACGGGGCAGAGCCCTGGGTGTAGACAAGCCTGTCTCCTGTCTGCTACCTGTTGACACAGTCGGGCACCTCAGTCACGCCTGCAACACCCTGCGGGGTAGGCGGTCCTAGATGTGCATAATTTTTTTTGGGGGTCACACCTGGGAATGCTCAGGAGTCACTCTTGGCTCTGCACTCAGGAATTACCCCTGGCCGTGCTCGGAGGACCATATAGGATGCTGAGAATCAAACCCGGGTAGGCCGCTTGCAAATGCCCTCCCTGCTGTGCTATCCTCCAGCCCCAGTGTGCGTAAATTTTTTTTTTTCTTTTTTGGGTCACACCCGGTGACGCTCAGGGGGTTACTCCTGGCTCTGCACTCAGGGAATCACTCCTGGCGGTGCTCAGGGACCATATGGGATGCCGGGATCGAACCTGGGCTGGCATAGGCCAGCCGCGTGCAAGGCAAATGCCCTACCCGCTGGGCTATCGCTCCGCCCCAATGTGCATAAATTTTTAACTGAACAAATGTCTAAAGTCTTTGCAGGAGAACATTAGAAGTGACACATGGGCAAGCCAGAGGACTAAGCAATAGAAACTCTAATAAACACACAGTAGAGGACCGAGTAGCTACTAGGTATAGAAAGGTATTTTCATAAAGTGGTCTATTATACAGCACTGAAAACAAATGACCAACAACTACATGCATCCACCTAAACCTCAGAAACTGAAAGAGAAACTACTTTCAGGAAAACAGGTGCAGAAAATAGTGACACACTGAGCATAGGTGAATTCTCTTCTGATACAACATGCTGTAACCCTCAGTGACACATCTGTGGCTATACCTGGGGGAAGGGTACAACCAAGATTTACAAAATGCGTTTCAAAGCTGGATGGCACACCACTGCTTACTGCTCTCCACATTCTGTCCCAAATACCTCAATTTGAAAAACAAAACATAACACAGGCAAGTGCTAACAACTCTGGCGGGCAGGATTTAAGAGGGAGTTTTTTACTGTTGTAAACTATACAGTACTCTACTATTTGCATCTTGTCAAAGTTAATAATCTTTTAAAATCCCTTGAATGAGGGGCTGTATACAGTAGAAAGAGCACTTGCCTTGCACACAGCCAACCTGGATTCAATTCCCAGAACCCCAGATGGTTCCCTGAGCTTACCAGGAGTGATCCCAGAGTGAGTGCAGAGATAGAAGGAAGCCCTGAACACCACCAGATGTGGCCCCAAAACCAAAAATAAATAGAAAATACAATCAAATCCCTTGAATGGATCTAGTCCTCAAATGAAAAATCCTTCAAGTCTGCATACTGGAACTTTTTCTGAACTTTATTTAAACACTGTGATTCACAAAGTTGTTCACTGGAACAACTGGGATTCTTTTTTTTTTTTGCTTTTTGGGTCACACCCAGCAATGCTCAGGGGTTACTCCTGGCTCTGCACTCAGGAATTACTCCCTGGCGGTGCTCAGGGGACCATATGGGATGCCGGGATCAAACCCGGTCGGCCGCTGCAAGATAAATGCCCTACCTGCTGTGCTATCGCCGGCTCCATAACTGAGACTCTTAAAGCAGCAACCCGGAGAGACAAAGTAAGCTCAGAAGCCACACTTGCCCTGGCACTCACACACACCCCAGCGGGATCTGCAAAGCCTGAGAGCGAAGGTGAGACCAGCCTGTCAGTCTAGCCGAGTCCACGTCAGGGAAGAGGTTCCCTCCCAACCACCACCGTTCGCCTGTACCTCACCCCCCTCCCGATCCTCCCTGGAATGTGCCTCCCCGAGCCACCTGGTTCACTCCCTTGCCTCCTGCCAGACATGAGAGGTCCCACTACTGCTTGCTGGAGAAACCTGGGTGCTTTCACGTGGACCTCAGCAGCTCAGGCACCGTGAGACTCATGATTCCCTCTCTTGACAATGGCAATACCCGAAAATCCATGAATTCTCTAATCACAAATCAAAGAATGCCACTCGTGAGCCAGTCTGGCAGCTTCTGTGCTCAACTTTGCCTAACAGGCCCATTCTTTTTCTCTTAAACCTTTTTTTTTTTTTTTTTTTGAGGGGGCCTGTCACACCTGGAGATGCTCAGGGGACCATAAAGGATGCCAGGGATCAATCCGGGTTGGCCACATGTGCCCCCACCTGGCCACGTTTTGTTTTTCTTTTTAACAATGTTGATCACAATAATTTGCTACAGACATTCAATATCCCAACACCAATCCCACCACCACTCCACATTCCTGCCACCATTATTTCCAATTTTCCTGTACTACTCATTAAGCCTCCCCTATAGCAGAACCTTGATAATTAATTTTACTTTGCTTGTTACAAATAATTTGCTAAAAATGATTGATAAATATTTCCTTAGAAGAAAGTTAGTGAAAACTGTTCAATCTTATCATGGGGCCATTAGGCCCTTGTATAAGAAATTACTACTATGCTGTTTCCGAGTAACATGTCCATTCTTTGACCTCAATCTGGAACCCAAGCAAATGGACCTTCTTCCTTTCCTTTTCCTTCCCTCCCTCACTTCATCCTCCCTTTCACCATCTGTTTCGGGGCCACAACTGGTGATGTTCAGGAGTTACTCCTGGCTCTGAACTCAGGGATCACTCATGGCGGTGCTCAGGGGCCATCCAGGGTGCCAGGGGATTGCACCTGAGTCAGCTGCGAGCAAGGCAAAAGCCCTACTTGCTGTACCATCATCGCTCTGGCCCCAAACCGGTCTTTTCTTTCTCCCTAACTGCTGGGTCATTCTACTCTTCCCGTCTCTTATCAACTTTGATCCCGCATTATTAAGAAGTGCTAATCATTTAATTCTCTGACAACACTGTTCTCTGCCCACCTTCCTGGAGGCCACGCCCCACTGTGTGTTCAGGGGCTATTCTGGGCTCTGTGCTTGGACGTGATCTTTAGTGGTGCTTGGGGACCGTATGTGGTACTGGAGATTCAAACCAGGGGCCACAGAACTTCACCCCTGGACTAAGCCTCCTAGCCCCTCTGCTCCCCACTTCTTGATTACTCCCATTCTGGGCTCCTCCTATTTCTCCACACGTAAAGTGAGCTCTGAAAGCGGCCCATCCCACTTGCTGTCTCCTGACTGTGATATTCTGTAATTACGTGAAATGTTCCTTGCATAATTACAAGCTTTCTTCCCTTCCCTTCAGACCTCTGCCGAAATGCCCACCTTAAGGGAAAGGCCGCACTTAACACTCGGAGAAACAGCACCTTCGCACCTTCTCTCTCTAGCTGAGCTGCTCCAGCCTCTCCACCAGCTGTCCTAGCTCTTATCTCTCCCTGAGACCCTTTTCACTATCCAACTCGTCCAAGTAACCCCTCCTGCGTATCCTCTGCCCATTCCCTACCACTAAAACCAGGCCAACCCCGCAAGAAGTGGACTGAATCCATTTTAGGTGTGGAAAGGATTCCACTTCCGGCCATGCAGCTGGGCAGGCGTCAAGCACCAGCATGGAGAGAACGCAGAAGCCAGAGCGGTGCTCCACGGTGTCCATGTTAGGGACATTCATTTTGTTGTTGTTCGTTTTGACTTTGGGGCCGCCCCTGGAAAAATGCTGGGGGCTGACTCCTGGCTCAGTCTTCAAGGACCACTCCTGGTGGCCAATAGACTATCCCAGTGGGCAGTCAGCAGTGCACAAGGCAATGCCCAGCCCCTCGGAGCCTGCACCGACTCAGTTTTACCGCCATTGCCAATTTCAAGACAGCACCAGCAGTCAAGGGTGGAGACACCTCTAAACAGCTGTCTGAAGTGGGACGAATGCCACGCTTTAGCCACACCCACATCGATCCTCCTCTCGTGTCTGTCAGCCTCGTTCTAGGAGTTCCTATCTCTACTCTTCTCAACCTGTGCCCTAAGCCCAGTCACGCCACTGAACTCTAGCCCCATCTCCTTAGCACCTCCAGAATTACATTCTCCTTCCCAGGCTTCTGCCAGATCCCTCAGTTTCTGTCTGGGTATCCAAAGACCCCAAATACTGATTTCCCCCTAATTCACTCTTGCTCTGCTGCCTAAATGTTCACTAAATCTGGTCCATTCAGTGACACCCATTCAACATGCGATTAAACAGCTCAGGAGGTTTTGCTGTTAGTACCGCCATTTTAGAGCCCAGGGCATCAAACTTCAAAACACAATAATGTCGTGGAGAAACCAATCATCCCACCCCAAACCCATGGTTTTGTGTTCTTTTTAAAAATAATAATAATAAATGTTGCCAACACCCCAGCTCAGCAACCTACAAAATTATTTCCAGAAGGCAGCTACAAAGACACCGTACCTGAATGACGGCGCTAAACCAGCATGTATTGCCGACATTTTTTCAGCCCGACTGGCCAACCGTCCACTCGCCTCCAGTCATTGGGGTTCAGACTCTCCCCCAGACCTCGCAGCGTTTTCGCTTGGAGGCGTTCGTTTCTGCAGATGTTGACTCGTGCATCCTACATTAGCAAACACACCACAGCAGCAGAAAAGGAAGAAGCAAGTTAGAGAACAATGTCCCAGAGGGAGGGACGACAGCGTCCCGGCCAGATAAACTCTTTATCGGGTAATCACAGGCTTTCTGGGAACTGCAAGATTTTAACAAGCAAACAAGTAAATACAGACACGCAAATAATACTTCCATGTGATGACTCCTAATAAGGGGTACCCTGATAGCTCAGGCCCTGTACCACTAAAGATGCTGAAATGGTCTCCACATAGCCTAACACACAAAAGACCCTCAGGTGTTTTGCAAAAACGATCAGCAGGAGCGGAGCGATTGTCCAGTGGGTAGGGCGTTTGTCTTGCACGCAGCCAACCCGGGTTCGATCCTCGGCATCCCATATGGTTCCCGAGCACCGCCAGGAGTAATTCCTGAGTGCAGAGCCAGAAGTAACCCCCTGAGCATTGCCACGTGTGAACCAAAAAGCAAAACAAACAAACAAAAAAGCTCAGCAATGTGAGGGGAGAAAGTGACTCTGGGGACTGATAGGTCACCAGTGGAAATGGATGTCTAAGCATGAAACCAGATAATCACCAAATGAGAACAAGTTCTAAGAATTATATCTCCTGGCCACCTCCGAGACAAGGGTAGCTGTGGCACATTCATTCTCCAAGAAGCTCAAGTTGACAAAGGCGCTGGGTTTTATATGTGCCCTAAGACGGGGCTCTTCCCTGAGTTAACTGTGAACTTCCAACCCTTGCTGGCTTCTACTCAAAGACCTCAGGCTGCAATAAAACCATTATCGCGCGTGGCTTTTCACTGGGGAGGAGGGGGACCAAGGGGCTACTCTCTGCTGTCTGCTTGGGCCCTACAGTGCAGTTAGAGCCCAGCAGTGCTGTCACTGTGTTACATCAAGGAAACACGGTCACTGCTACGATACTAGATCACATTCAGGGACTTGGTTTTTGGAAAAGTGAACCAAAGATTAAGGAAAGAAATGGAAATTTAAATGTTTTCCTACAGAAATTTCATTCAGGGGCCAGAGAGATCATCCAGGGGGTAAGCTGCTTGGCCTTCATGCCACTGTCCCTAGCCTGATCCCCAGCAGCACATAAGGCCTTCCAAGGACCATGAGGGGTCACTTCTGAGCACAGTGCAAGGAACAACCTCTGAGCACTGCCAGGTGGGCCCCTGGCCTCCATCCATCCCTAAAGAGATCCCACTCAGATGTCATTAACTACTCGATGTGCTAGCGAGAGACACTAAGTTATTAATAAAATCAACAACCTGGGGCTGGAGCAACAGCACAGCGGGTAGGGTGTTTGCCTTGCACGAGGTCAACCTGGGTTCAATCCCGGCATCCCATATGGTCCCCGAGCACCGCCAGGAGTAATTCCTAAGTGCAGAGTCGGAAGTAACCCCTGAGCATTGCCAGGTGTGACCCAAAAAGTCAAAAATAAACAAATAAATAATCAGCAACCTGTTAAGATCTCTTCCATCGGCTTGAATTTTGGGAGATTCCAGGAGACTCAGAGCGATAGCAGCCTGAAGATCATCTTTGCTATCATGAGTAAGGTCAATAACTTCTATAAAATAAAGAGTCATTAGTTAGTCTATCTACAGGAAACCCCAACCCATCTGTGTGTAATAAAAAACATTAAAAAAAATCCTAGATATGGGCCGGAGCGATAGCCCAGAGGGTAGGGCGTTTGCCTTGCATGCGGCCGGCCTATACAGGCCCGGGTTCGATCCCGGCATCCCATATGGTCCCCCAAGCATCGCAAGGAGTAATTCCTGAGTGCAAAGCCAGGAGAAACCCTGAGCATTGCCGGGTGAAACCCTCAAAAAAAAAAAAAAAAAAAAAAAGCAAAAAAAAAAATCCTAGATACAGGGGGCCAGAGCAATACACAGCGAGGAGGGCGTTTGCCTTGCAAGCAGCCGACCCGGTTCGATCCCCAGCATCCCATATGGTCCCCCGAGTGCTGCCAGGAGTAAATTCCTGAGTGCAGAGCCAGGAATAACCCCTGAGCATTGCTGGGTGTGACCCAAAAAAAAGCAAAATAATAACAATAATAATAATAATAATAATAATTCCTAGATACATTGCTATGGCTCCTCTTCTGGGTCACAACTTTATTACTGCCTACCAGAATCAAGTGAAAAACTTACAGCCACACTGTAATCTTAGACTAATCAGCAGCACAGATGTAAAATACCTCCTTTCTCAGTCTTATTCCATAGCAACATAGGCCAAACCTATAGTTTAAACGATCCTTTCATGGAGATAGAGAGAACAGATAGTGGAGAGGCGCTTGCTTTGCCAAGCAGCCAACCCAGGTTCCATCGCTGGCATCCGGTATGGTTCCCCAAAGCAACACCAGGAGTAATTCCTGGGTGCAGAGCCGGAAGTAGCCCCTTTGTATCACTGGGTGTGTAGCCCAGACAGCAAAAACAAACAACAAAAACCTGGAAGTCCCATTACCTGCTTTCTCTCCTCTCTCCCCCTGCTACACAACCCTCACACGGCAGCCCTACGCCCTCCCCACATCCTGGCCCAGCCACCAGCACTGGCCACAGCCCTGAGGGAACCGGGCTCCCTGCTGTGACCGGGCTTACTGCTCCCTAGGCCCCGTTCTGGTCAACACAGCAGTCAAAATGACCTTTAGAAAAACAGAAACCAGTTTGCATCATTTCTCTGAGCCAAACTCTCCAACATCCGGGCAAGAAGGTTCTGCAGGACCACCGCACTCCCCCCACAGCCTCACCCACCCTCATCACTCGCGAGGTCCGTCCAGGAGGCCGACTCTGGCCTCCTGCAAGTCTTTGTACAGATCCACCTTAGATCCAAGGGACTTGAGACTTACTTCAGCCTCACCTGCATGGAACCTTTTCTTTATGGGGGGCCGGCGGGGAAAGGGGAGAGTTCCAGGAGTGCTCAGGAAACCTGGGGACCCCTCTGGAGAGTCTCAGCCAAATGGGCACCAGAGGATGCTGGAGCTGCTTGGGGCCCTGAGGTGTCGGGGATTACCCCACAATGACTCAGGGGCACCAGAGGAGGGCGAGCCACACACAAGGCCGGTGCCTTAACCCCTGGACAATCTCCCTAGCCCTCCCCTTTGCATCTTAAGATGATCCATTCCATTTAAAAAGCTAGTCTCCGTCCCTCCTTTCCCCCTTCTTTTTATTCCATCCCTTCATTTTATTGCTTTTTTATTGACTGTTATACTCTTCCAGGAAAAAAAAAAAATTCATTCCTTCATTTGCAGTTCCTAAAACAGTGCTCAGGACATAGCAGGTGCTCATTTTAAAAGAAGGAGCTGAGGGGCCGGAGCAATAGTCCAGCTCCGGTAGGGCGTTTGCCTTGCATGCAGCCGACCTGGGTTTGATCCCCAGCATCCCATATGGTCCCCCGGGCACCGCCAGGAGTAATTCCTGAGTGCAGAGCCAGAAGTAACCGCTGAGCATTGCCAGGTGTGACCCAAAAAGAAAAAAAAAAAAGGAGCTGAACGCAGGAAAGAACCAACTCAATGAAGTTTGCAGTAGCCCCGAGGCTGATGGCACTGGCAGGAAACTCACAGACTCTCAAACCTTGCTAGTGAGCTCAAAGCGGGATCAAGACAGGTCGCACATACTCACTCGCTAAGGCCTCGTGGCTGGCTGCACGCCCCTCGACCTCAGGAGGTTCTGTAGCAGCAGTATCCTGACCGGGCTCCTTAACACGTTCATCCGTGAGAAGGCTGACTGCCTGAGTAATGTCACCATTACTGGCCTAAAGGGGAAAAAGAGGTCAACAGCATCGCCTCATGGCTTTTAAAGGATGAGCAAGGAGAGGATGATAAAATCTCAGGGCCAAACTAGGCTGCCAGTAAAAAGTTAAAAGAAAAAATACGTATAAATGTGAAATATTGGGGGCGGAGCGATAGCCCAGCGGGTAGGGCATTTGCCTTGCAGCGGCTGGCTTGTGCCGGCCCGGGTTCGATTCCCGGCATCCCATATGGTCCCCCGAGCACCGCCAGGAGTAATTCCTGAGTGCAGAGCCAGGAGTAGCCCCTGAGCATTGCCGGGTGTGACCCCCCCAAAAAAAAAAAAGAAAGCGTACACCCCAGCTCACTATCTATCTCACCAGCCAAAGTAACAAGGCGGGCTAAAGTGATGGTACATCCATAGGACACTTGATTTTCATGCAAGCCATAAACCCAGGAAACAAATACAATTTTTTTTAATATCACATAACCAGTTCAGACTTAGGGACTTAGTTACATTTTAGTTTATTCCACTTAGTCAAAATGCTCATCAACATTCCTTGATGTGTTTCTAAAATCTTTTACCCATGAAGGTTCCTTTGGACCAGTTTCCCTCATCTCAGTCTCCCGTCATAAATTACAAGCTGAGAATTCAAGGACAACTGACTGGTAAAGAGCTCCTGCATTCTTACATTTGAGCATTAAAATACCTTGTCCAACATAACTATTTGGGAACAACTGTTTTTAAAAGCCCTTTGGGCTAACAAAGGGCCCTGAAACTAACCTTCAGGGCTTCATGAAGAAAGGAAGGGTCCTGGACACCCGTGATTTCCCTCAGTTGGTTTAACAGCATTTGGCAGCTCTATATTTGAGAAACAAATAAAAACGTGTTAGTCAGAAATTAAAACTTGATGCATTTAAGAAATAATGACAACCAGTGTATCTCACAGGCCTAAGATTTGCATCGTCTATTTATTTATTTATTTATTTATTATTTATTTATTTGCTTGCTTGCTTGCTTGCTTGCTTGCTTGCTTGCTTGCTTTTTGGGTCACACCCAGCAATGCTCGGGGGTTACTCCTGGCTCTGCACTCAGGAATTACTCCTGGCAGTGCTCGGGACTGGGATGCCGGAGATTTGCATTTTTTATATTAAAAATAAAAACTGACAAGCTCTACGAAGATAATACTGTCTGATTTGCCCAATGGATTCCTCTTTCAAAAGCTTAATCATGGCGGCCAGAACAATAGTACAGCAGGGAGGGCGTTTGCCTAGCACGTGGTCTACCCAGGTTCGACCCCCGACATCCCACAGGGTCCCCCAAGCACCACCAGGAGTAATTCCTGAGTGCAGAGTCAGGAATACCCCTCAGCTTTGCCGGGTGTGACCCAAAAAGCGCAAAAATAATTAAACAAACAAATAAATGAAAGTTTGATCACGGGAAAACTGCTTCTAGAACATCTGGAAGAATTGTGAGCGAACGGTACAACGACAAATGTTGACAACATTTCAATGTCATTCTGATTCCAGCCTCAACAGACAGTGTCCAAACTTCTTTCGTTAAGCAGCATGTGAGTTAAGAAGTGCCGGAGGGTGCATGGACGAGAAGGTAGTTTATTTTAAGCCTCACTGACATACCACTGTGCGTCACTTTTCACTGACAATGACTTTCCAATCACACAATTAACAGATGATGTCACCGACAGCCTACTAAATAAACTTTAGGTTTGGATGCTTAGAAATATAAGCAAGAGCCTGAGTTATAAAGAAAATGGCACAGGGGGGGAGAAAATAGGAAATGTTTCCATTAGTCCCAACCGTGGCAAAACCATTCCCCGCATTGACTCCCCACTCCATGTCTACAATCCCTCTCAGTCTTCACAGGCACATTTTATCTTGTTTTTCACAAAGACAAAAACTGCCAGGAGTAATTCCTGAGTGCAGAGCCAGGAGACAACCCTGAACATCTGCGGTATGACCCCAAATCCACAAAAACTAAAAAGTAATTTTGTAAAACTGACTAGGCTAAACGAACACCAACTGTTCTCTTAGATGAACACTGAAAACGAAATTATTCAAATTTAATTCAGTGAAAAGAAATCGAATTGATACTATTCCCAAGGATATCTGGTTAGAATTAGGCTCGACTTAACAGTGTGCTGGTTCCCCCGAACCTCTCTGGCTAGCAACTGTGTCCGTGAGGGCATCGGCTCGGGCCAGCTGTAATACTAGAGGAACTGCCCCACGTTCTTCAACAGCTGAGGCTCGCTGTAACACTGACGTACCACGCAACCAGAAATAACCGATTGAAACATCCCTCTACTGTCCTTGGACAAGCGTCAATGGTCTTTCTGCCCGAGCTACAGGTCATAGTCACCAGCTAGAAATGGAAGTGGACCCTGCTGAGATCAGCAGTCTTGGAGGATACAGGTCTTGTCAAAGGCAATTAATTGTCCGTGACCCGGACAGCAGCTGTCAGACGAAATGGTGTCTTATCAGCCCTGGCAAGCACTAAAAATGCACAATCTTCAGAGAAATTATTGAAAAGTTTTATCTGAGTCAGAGATTGTATAAGGGGTGTTGGCCTTACATGTGGCTGGTATTCGCTTCGATCCCTGGCACTGCCGATGGCCGGACCACTGAGCACTGGACATATTTTCCAAATGGATCCTAATTCCATTTGACTTTGTTTTGTAAAAATATGTGAACTGAATTATCTCTGATCATATATAACCCTTTTTAAAAAATCATCAAAAGCAGGGCCCAGAGGGGATAGAACAGTGGGCGGGGCATTTGCCTTGCATGTGGCCAATCCATCCCACCAGGAGTGATGACCCCTGAGCACAGAGCCAGGTGTAAGTCCTGAGCAAAGCCAGGTATGGTCCAAAAAACTAACAACAAACAAAAAATCTATTAAACAGGGGCTATCTCAGAATCTCACCTTTTAGGGCCGGAGTGACAGTTACAGAAGGTGGAGCACTTGCTTGCACTCAGCTGACTAACACCCTATATGGTCCCCCGAGCCTCACGAGAGTGACTCCTGAGCTCAGAGCCAGGAATAAGCCCTGAGCACCAGTAGCTACTGCCCAGAATCAAAGAGTCCTTCCCTTTATGTCTGAAGTCCTGGGTTCAATCCTTAGGGCCACAAAATAAACGAGGAAACAAAAGCAATTGGACAGAGATAACAACTCTGTCAAATCCATCGCACAGCTCTGTGGAGCTTTACAGGTTAATTTCAAGTCCAGATTCTTCATTCACTGAAAACCACTGCAGCTTTCCCCTGCCAGCCAAGTGATAATACGCTGTAAAGCACAGAAGTAATCCTCAATAATTTTACTAAAAGTAGTTTGCAGTGCCAGGTTATCCAACATGGGGTCTCACACATGCACATCAAGAGTTCTACTGTTGAGCTACATTCCCAGCCAGTAGTCACTGGAAAAAAAATTTTTTGAGCATTCCTAGATTCAAATAAGCAACACCAGATCATACTAAACAGGACTGCTGAGTACCCTGTCCTTTGTCACTACCTAAGACCTTGAAAAACGCTAACGAAGAGTAAAAGCAGGAATACCATGATAAATCCACAGCGTGGATACAGGAGTGCCGAAGGAAAAAAGCTGGTGGAACCCTTCCTGCTAACGGTGTTACCACTGCATCTGGCACAGACGTTTCCAACTGCCTGATTTTGGCCAGCTGCTTGCCTGAGTGCTGGTTACCCTTAGGTACAATGAGACAGAGAGCAAATGGTCCAGGCCTGAGCTTCCTAAACATCCACTCAGGACACATTTAAGTAAGCCCCTGGATATATACTATGCAAAATAAGGACACAGATCAAATGCTTCCTGATGATAAATTATGTTAAAACTTATTTTAGATAAAAATTTCTATAAAATTTTGCAATTCCTACAAAGGTATATGACCCACAGTTTTAAGAAGTTAGATTCAAGCTGGCCAGGGAGACAGCTTGAAGGACTGGCACACATGCCTGACAACGCAGCAGCCTGGGTTCAATCCCTGGCACTGGCACAAAGTGGTGCCTTGAGTGCTGCCAGGTGTAACCACGGAGCACTGTTCCTGGAGTAGCATCTGAGCCTGGTGTACCCCCGCTCCAAAAGGGGGCAGCGCAACAGTACACTGGACAGGAATTTGCCTTGCACACGGCCGACCCGGATTAGATCGTGGGCACCACAGATGTTCCCAGAGGCTGCCAGGGGTGATCCCTGAGGCCCATCAGGTGTGGCCCCCTAAACAGAAACGAAACAACTCTTGTCCAAACTCTGACAAGAGAGGGAACGAGAGAGAGGAGAGGGGGAGAGAAAAAAGGGGGAGAGAGAGAGAGAGGGAGAGAGAGAGAAGGAGAGAGAGAGGAGGGAAGAGAGAAAGAGAGAGAGAGAGAGGGGGGAGGGAGGGAGGGAGGGAGGGAGGGAAGAGAGAGAGTTTAGACAGCCAGCAGTGCTCAGAGGCTATTCCTGGCTCTGTGCTCAGGAGTACGCCTGGCAATGCTTCGGAAGGGGCCGTGCACGTGGTGAAGGAACCATAGCTACGGCAGCTGCCTGGAAGGCAAGCACTTCCCTAAGTTCTTCATTTCACAAACATCCACTGTGGAGCCTTGGAAACAATTACTTTTCGGACAGGCAGTACTACCTTGGAATGTCATCCTGAACCCGGGGCTCACTCTGTCCCAGAGTCTCCATAAGGCTCTTCTGGTCTGCACTAGCCTCAGTTGTTTCCCACCTCCAAGGTTGAGGGAATGAAGACCCCAGGATAAACAGCATTTACTATCTGGTCGGGCACTTCTCAACCTGTGGCTATCTGTTTGAACCTGAAATCCTTGCATCTGTGAAAGGCAAGAAATCATAGAACTTAGTTCAGAACCTGAATTAGTCATACAACAGTGCTGGTAATAACCAATATCCAATCACAGTAGAAGACAGCTCCATTTCTCTCTCAGTTTCCTAAAATCTTCACAGGACAGCAAGGTTTCCTTCCCCAGAAATGCTACAGATAAAGGACACGCCCAGCAGGGGACAAGACAAAGCCTGTGGGCACAGGAATAAAGAAGCTAAGTCACTAGCAAGAGCCAACAGGTGTGCATTTCCTTTGCTAAATTCACATCCTTGTTATAAAACAAAAGAACTCTCTTCTCTTGCCGGAGGCAGTGAAGACAGGTACACACACATCTCTCTGGAGAGGAACTGCCCAAGCTTCCTGACCGCAGTTCTGTAGTGGTTTTGGTGTAATCCCTTCACTTCTCTGGCCTGCAGCTTACTTAAAATACAGCAACTCACCTCCCTATAAACTATAAACAGGATTAGCCACACAATGGAAAACACTTACACTCTCAGCTTTTTTATAATAAGCAATAATTTGGCTGATCCTAGACCACAGCTAAATGAAAACTCTGATCAGCGGAGGCAAATCTGTGCCCTTACCAGTTAAGAGGTTTATCTTTGGTGTACTAGGGGAGGCGGCTGGGGGGGGGTCTCAGAAACCTCCAAGCTGGAGGTTGGGCAGCTTCCCCACATCAGCCGTTTCCTACAGAGAAGGACGCTAGTCTTACCTCAGATTCACACACTTCTTGATCGCAACTGTCCAGTCATCAAGAGATTGTACATTTAAAATTTAAAGCTAAGGGCCGGGCGATAGCCCAGCGGGTAGGGCGTTTGCCTTGCACGTGGCGGCCAGCACCGGCCCGGGTTCGATCCCGGAATCCCATATGGTCCCCGAGCACTGCCAGGAGTAATTCCTGAGTACAGATACAGGAGTAGACCCTGAGCATTGCCAGGTGTGACCCAAAAAAGCAAAAATAAAATAAAATTAAAGATCTGGAGTCAGTGATAATACACAGGGAACAGCACTTGCCTTGTACACAGTCAACCTGGTTTGCTCCCTGGCCCACAGGACACCCTGATCCCCACCAGAATTAATTAATCCCTGAACTTAGAGCCTGAGAGCATCACTGGGTGTGGCACAACCCCTCACCCCATTTTTTTTCTAATTAAAAAAAAAATTGAAATCTGGTTTTCCAATACTGAAATACCCTAAACACCCAAGGAAAACAAAAGAATCATTTTAGGAGTCCGAGGAAACATACACCAGCAATTCCAGCAAAAGCGGTCTAGGCCCTAGCTTCTAGGTGGGGCCGCAAGATCACACTGTGTAATTTTTTTTTCATTGTTTTAAGGGAGCAGGGGAAGACAGTACAGGTTAGATTAAGGAGCTAGTCTTACACCCCAGCAATGCTGGTTCAAATCCCTGACACATGTCATCCCAAAGTAGCCCTCTCCAACCCAGCAATGCCAGTGGTCACTCAGCACAGCCAGGAATATACCCATGGCCCACACAAACTGGCTGAAGATAAGACCGTTAGTGATTTACAAACTTTAAACGATGCAGATGCCCATTTTATGTACCCAGTATATATGCCCAGGGCGCAGCAAGTTCCTCCAGTAAGCAGCCCTGGTCTGAGGGCTCCAAGGGGCCGAACTAAGTCTCAGCTGGACTGGTCACTTAAACCCCCAAATTCAAAAGCCTTAGAGGGCGGGGCGGAGCAATAGCACAGCGGGTAGGGCGTTTGCCTTGTCTTGGCGGCCGACCGGGTTCGATCCCCGGCATCCCATATGGTCCCCTGAGCACCGCCAGGAGTAATTCCTGAGCAAAGAGCCAGGAATAACCTCTGGGCATCACCGGGTGTGACCCAAAAAGCAAAAAAAAAAATAATAGTAATAAAAAATCCTTAGAGGGCCAAAGAAGCCCAGGAAATCCTGGGTCTTCTGGCCAATTCATCTTAGTCCAGTGACTTGTAACCTACAGCACGGGAGGCCCGACTCTTACAACAACAACAACAACAACAATAATAATAATAATAATAATAATAACAATAATAATAATAATAGATTTTTGTGGCTCAACGCCCTGAAACGGGCTACTTGGAACTCATATAAATGGGGGAGGGTAAAGGGAGGGGCGGCTCAGAGAGGAGGGCTTGTCTTGCATGCAGCCAAGCTGGGTTCAATCCCCAGCACCCCATAAGTTCCCAGAGCACACAGGAGTAAGCTCTGAACACCACCCACTGTAACAGAAAAAGCAAAAAAATGGGGGTGGGGCGGGCTAGTACAGGGGTTACAGTGCTTGCTTTGCATGTAGCCAACTGAAAAACAGGGAGATAATGGGGGGAAACATAGAAGTTTCATTTACATGCTTACATTGTTAAGATCCAAAAATGAAATTTGAAGTTACAATTAGCTGGGTCTTGAGGCATAGATTCTATTTTTGGCTTTTGCTTTTTTTGGTATTATGGAATTATTTACTTATTTTGCATGGTGGTGCTCTGGGGTCACCTCTGGCAGTGCCAGGAATCCGGGTCTCCATGCACACAGCACGGATCCAGTCTGTTGAACTGGCTCCCTAGTCTTGCCTTCTTCTTTTTGATTAGTTTCAAGAGGCCAGAGAGATAATGTGGGTTTGGCCTATGAAGGTTTCTAAATGTTGGAATGAGTTTAGACGTGAGATGATTGATGAATGAAAATTCTTGCAGTGAAGCAAGACGGGGCCGGGGTGGGGGAGAGGGAGGCACTTTTTAGGGGCATGATGGAGCATATTTAAACGGGTTCAAAGTAGGTTAAGACCAGGGAAAGTTTAATCCCAAATTCCAGGGTTACTGATAAAGCAGGTGTGCTTGCCGAGAGGTTAGGAGAGGTGGAGCGTTAGGATACACAGGAGCAGCTCAAAGAACAGAGAGAGAGCTTAGTTAAATACATTCACATACACCCCTACGAGAACACTAATTACAAAGAGGGCAGAGATTCCAGTCCAGAAAACCAATCAACGTGGTCCCTCACATCAGACAGAAGATCCAAAGATCACCTAGATTCATTTGATCACTTGATATCCTGTTATTCGTCGATTTGCTCAAGCGGGCACCAGTAGTAACGTTTCCATTTGTCCCTATCACCTGCCAGTGTAGTCCAATGGCATCTGCTAGCTCCAGGAATATAAAAAGCCTCAAACCGTTTGTTCAGGGTCTTGATGAAGAAGTCTGACCATCTTGTAGGGGGCGCCCATGTGATCTTTTGACGTCCTGTGGGATCCAGTCAGTAATGGCTCTAGTCCAGTGGTCATCTCCAAGTCACATTATATGTCCAGCTCATCTGATGTTCAATGCCTTGGCAAACTAGACAGCATCCCTCTCGATCATCGACCGAGGTCGGAACTCGGAAACCTTCTCTCACTTGAGTGAGGCACGATATTCCAAGCATAGCTCTTTCAGATTCCTCTTGGGGAGACCCGAATAGCATTCTCATCCTGCTTTTCGTAGGGCCCAGGTCTCTAAGGTGTATGTAAATGAAGAGAGAACAGTGGAGTCAAAGAGATGTGCCCAAAGCCAGAGGTTCTTTGTTCTCTTGGCTATTTCTTCGATGCTCTTGAAGGCATTCCACACCACTCTCTTCCTCCTGTGCAGCTCAGGTTTTAGGTCATTCATCATGTTGAGTTCTCGATCTAGGTACACATAACTGCTGCATTCAGAGATGTTTGCTCAGTTGAGAGTGAATGGGGCATCTGGAACTAGTTCGTTTTTCATGAATACTGTTTTGTTGAGATTCAGCTGTAGACCTATCTTTCCACATTCTTGGTAGAAGTCAGCCAGCACTTGTGCCTCTTTGCTAATGTTTGGTGTTATTAAAACAACGTCATCACGCGCACAGGGGGAGAGCTGCCATCAGCTCTCCCCTAGCTCAGCTGACCATGAGGCTCCCAGGAGGCAAGATGGGTTTTGGGTGTTGGCCCATCACCTCTGCAGGGCCTTGGAAGCAGCCGGATGAGACTCGCTCACCATAATACCTGCCATTTTCGCGGTCTGGAACCCATAGCTCATCAGAACCCACGAGAGAGATGCTTATCTCAAGATCAGCTCAGAGCAGCCAAGTTCGAGCCCAGGTAGGCAGCTCTTGGAGGCGGTAGTCACTGGGTGTTCCTGGAGATGGAGCAGGGGTCCTCATTCCCCTCTGACCCCTCCCAGAGGCCTGCTGGCCCAACCCACGAACTGCCTCAAGGCTCTTGGCCATGATGCAGAGACTCAGACACACGGGGAGAGCTGCTATCCAGCTCTGCCCTAGCTAAGCTGACAATGAGGCTCCCAGGAGGAAAGATGGGTTATGGGAGAGGGCTCATCACCTCCGTAGGGCTCAGAAGCAGCTGGATGAGACTCCGCTCACCATTATCGCCACCATTTTTGTTCTCTGGAACCGATACATCAAACTAGTGGAACCAGTCATGTTCTAGAATATATTACAATCTACAATGTGTAAGAAAGGGAAGTGAGGGGCCAGAGTGATAGCCCAGCGGGTAGGGCATTTGCCTTGCGTGGCCGGCCTGCATCGGCCCAGGTTCGATCCCGGCATCCCATGTGGTCCCCTGAGCACCGCCAGGAGTAATTCCTGAGTGCAGAGCCAGGAAAACCCCTGAGCATTCCCGGGTGTGGCCCCAAAAGCAAAAAAAAAAAGAAGAAGAAGAAGAAGAGTGAGGAGAGAAAGAGGGAGAGAGGGAGAGAGAGAGAGGGAGATAAAGAACCTGCCATGGAGGCAGTCTGGGGGAAGGGGGGAGGGAGGTGGGGACATTGGTGATGGGAGATGGCAGGGGTGGAGGGATGGGTGTTGGAACACTTTCAGAACCAAAGTTCAAACATGAACATCTTATAATTGTATATCTAATAGTGGTGAAATAAAAGATTTTTAAAAAACCAATGTCATCAGTGAAGCGGAGGTGAGGTGTAGTTTGCCAACCGCCTATCTTCACTCCCATTCCTTCCCATTTAAAGAAAGCCTTTGATTCTGTGGAGACTGAAGTGGTCATCGAAGCCCTAGCCAAACAGGACGTTCAAACCCAATACATCAAGATCCTTCATGAGCTGTATTACGGATTCACCACCAGGATCTCACCATTCTACAAAGAAGTGATCATTGATGTCAAAATAGGGGTTCGACAGGGTGATACCATTTCACTAAAACTAATTAGCGCCACCCTCGAGAACATCATGTGACAATTAGAATGGGAAGGAATGGGAGTGAAGATAGATGGTCGGCAACTCACACCACCTCCGCTTCACTGATGACATCGTTCTAATAACACCAAACATTAGCCAAGTGGCACAAATGCTGGTTGACTTTGACCGAGAATGTGGAAAGATAGGTCTACAGCTGAATCTCAACAAAACTTGTTCATGAAAAGCGAACTAGTTCCAGAGGCCCCATTCACTCTCAATGGAACATCTCTGAATGCAGCAGTTATGTGTACCTAGGTCGAGAAGTCAACATGTTTCACACCTAAAACCTGAGCTGCGCAGGAGGAAGAGAGGCGGCATGGAATGCCTTCAAAGGCATCGAAGAAATAGCTAAAAAAGACAAAGAACCTCTGGCTCTGGGCACATCTCTTCAACTCCACCGTTCTCCCTGCACTAACATGCGCTTCAGAGACCTGGGCCCTACGAAGCAGGATGAGAATGCTATTCGGGTCTCCCAGAGAGGAATCGAAAGATCTATGCTTAGAATATCACGCCTCACTCAAGCGAAAGAAGGAATTCGGGCTCCAACCTCTGTCGCTGTTCCAGAGTCAGGGACGCTGTCTCGTTTGCCAAGGCATCGAAAATCAGATGGGCTGGACACGTAATGCAATTTGGAGATGACCGCTGGACTAGAGCCATTACCGACTGGATCCCAAGGGATGTCAAAAGATCACGTGGCCGCCCACCTACAAGATGGTCAGACTTCTTCGTCAAGACCATGAATGAACGGTTTGAGGCTCTTCGTATTCCTGAAGCAACCAAACGCGTTATTGGGCTACACTGGCACATGATAGGGTCAAATGGAAATGTCACTGGCGCCCGCTCGAGCAAATCAATGAATAATGGGATGTCAAGTGATCAAGTGATCATCAAC
>JAJIBD010013478.1:0-26593 GCA_021461705.1 Cryptotis parvus | reverse complement strand
GGAACAATAGTGCATCGGATAGGGCCCCTCCTCCTCCTCCTCCTCCTCCTCCTCCTCCTCTTCTTCCTCCTCCTCCTCCTCCTCTCTCCTCCTCCTCCTCTTCCTCCTTGTCCTTCTCCTCCTCCCTCCTCTTCCTCCTCCTCCTCCTCCTCCTCTTCCTCCTTGTCCTTCTCCTCCTCCTCCTTGTCCTTCTCCCTCCTCCTCCTCCTCCTCCTCCTCTTCCTCCTCCTCCTCCTCTTCCTCCTCTTCCTCCTCCCTCTTCCTCCTTGTCCTTCTCCTCCTCCTCCTCTTCCTCCTCCTCTTCCTCCTTGTCCTTCTCCTCCTCCACTTCCTCCCTCCTCCTCTTCCTCCTCCTCCTCTTCTTCCCTCTTCCTCCTCCTCCTCTTCCTCCTCCTCTTCCTCCTCTTCCTCCTTGTCCTTCTCCTCCTCCTCCTCCCTCCTCTTCCTCCTTGTCCTTCTCCTCCCTCTTCCTCCTCTTCCTCCTCCTCCCTCCTCCCTCCTCCTCCTCCTGCTTTGCCCACCACTAACCTGGGTTCAATCCCCGCATCCCACATGGTCCCCCAAGCTGACCAGGAGTAATTCCTGCGTGCAGAGCCAGGAGTAACCCCCTGAGCACCACCAGGTGTGACCCTCCCTCCCTCACCAACCACTCCCCCCACACACACATACAAAATGATCCTAGGAACCCCATCATTCCTGAAGCTGTCACTGGAGGGGAGAGAGTCTGTGGAATGTGGGAAGTACTTCAGTTGGAAACAGAACTTTCTGTCATAAAACACGGAGAAGGCACCAGAACAAAACCCTCTCCTGTGGCCCTCTTGAATCATTTTATGTTTTTGCTTTGGGGGGAGCAGTGCTCAGAGCCGCTCAGCTCATGCAGGGGAGCAGTGACGTTGTGGGAACGGCTCAGCAGTAGAGAACGTATTCGCTTGCTCGCGGTGAGAGTGCCTCGGGCTTCCCTGGGGCTCCTGGAAGTCCTTGGGTGTTGAGAAGCTGGTGCTATCAAACAGCGCAGATTTGCCACCCTGCCAACGTGAACACCTCCATCAGCTGTGACACAGGAGCTCACGGGGCTGGCTGGGGGCTGCTCCCACACAGGCTGAGAGATGAGTCTCGGCCTCCACGTTCCGTATCTGCCAGGGCGCTGATGTGTGCAGAACACACAAACAGGAGCAGAGAAACAGATTTGCCCTACCCTTCGGGGCACACATGCACGCCAACACACACCCACACACACCCACCCACACACACACACACACACCACCACCACCACTACCATACTCAGAGAGCGCACTCTGAGCAAGCAGGAACGACCCCAGAGAGACCCCAGCGTGACACCAAGCTCCAGACTGTGAAGAGCCAAAGGCCAAGACGAGAGTAAAAACAACCCGTTTGTTAGACTCAGGATCACCGAGCGACTGTCAGGGGCTCGCCAGGAAGCAGAAACCACACCTTGTCCCACGAATCCGTGCTGGAGAGAATCAGCCCACGAGCCCCGGTCTGGGTGCTGGGCCCTCTGGCCTAAGTGCCAGCATGGCAGGACCTAAGCTCAGAGAGGGAGGCTAGGGCCATCCTGCTCCTGAGCGCCCGCTCTCAGGGACCTCGGTGCCCCCGGGCTCTTCCCCCAAGGTCCCCCCCTCTCGGGGCTGCACGCACCCCTGCCGTCTCCCCAAGCCCTGCGGCCACAGGGACCAGCAGAGTTTGTGTGTCTCCCTTCACCTCCTCCATGCCTGCCCCTCCTCCCCTTCAGGAAAATCTATTTATTCCAACTCTCCTGCCAGGCCTGACTCAGACGTCTCGGTCTTCTTGGAGAACCAGAATGAGTCTGATACCGAACCTCGGCAAATGGCACAGAGTCAGAATGAATGAATGAGTCATGCGCGAGTCTCATTTATATAGACGTAAAGTCCTCATAAAAGTTTCATCAGATTGAGTCCTAAGTAAGGCCGACGATACATTGAAACAATCCATCATGAGCAAACATTCCTGGAATGCAGGGGTGACGCTTTATCCCAACTGCAGCCAGCCACGGCAAGAGGTCAGCGGAGGGAAAGATCATGTTACAGACTGAGGAGATGTGAGTTTCAACATCCATTCCTGGTTTTCTTTGAAAAAGCTCTAGAGACCTGGAAATTGAACTGTACTTATTTCAGAAGAGGGAAAACACAGATATTTGCTCTGAGAGCGGAATCCAGGAGCAGAAGAGCTGCAAGAAGCATCCCTGTGAGACGCAGGAACAAGACAAAGATCTCTTCCATCCTAGCTACTCAGCGTTGCTCTAACGCTCCTCGTAAAAGCAACTTGACAGGACGATCATAAAAGAAAACAAAGTGTAATTATTTGCAAATGTGTGTCTTCTTAGAAAAACAGAAAAATATGAGAAATTATCAGAATAGTTTCATCAAATGGCTGTTTATAAAATAACTACAGAGATGGTGCAGATCACAACTTTCCTCAGTTCCCGCCAAGTCTGGTTCAAATACCCAGACCCACACGGGGTCTCCTGAGCACGGCCAGGGGTCACTCCTGAGCACAGAGCCAGGAACAGCCCCTGAGCACCGCCAGGGGTCACTCCTGAGCACAGAGCCAGGAACAGCCCCCTGAGCACGGCCAGGGGTCACTCCTGAGCACAGAGCCAGGAACAGCCCCTGAGCACGGCCAGGGGTCACTCCCTGAGCACAGAGCCAGGAACAGCCCCCTGAGCACCGCCAGGGGTCACTCCTGAGCACAGAGCCAGGAACAGCCCCTGAGCACCGCCAGGGGTCACTCCTGAGCACAGAGCCAGGAACAGCCCCTGAACACCGCCAGGGGTCACTCCTGAGCACAGAGCCAGGAACAGCCCCCTGAGCACGGCCAGGGGTCACTCCTGAGCACAGAGCCAGGAACAGCCCTGAACACCGCCAGGGGTCACTCCTGAGCACAGAACCAGGAATGATCCCTGCGAACCAGGCGGTGTGGCCCAATTCCACCTCCCCGACAAAATAAACTAGCTACAGAAAAGTTAGTATCCTTTCTGTGTCCTAACAGTCCATTTGAAAACCCGATGGAAGCAGAAAAGAAGCAAAATAAGCAAAACCCTAGTAACCCACAAGTCAATATGGAGGAAGTCTTAGAGGAGAATAAAACCCAGCCAGACACAGTCACCTATGAGAAAGCTGGAGGTGTCACCAGACAGAAGACGCCCCTGAAATCACATCCTTCCCTGGGCCTGTACCGCAGGGGGTGGGGAGAGAGGACCCCCACAAACCACATCTCCCTCCCCCTCCCTCCCACCCTGGTCCCTGTGGAGCTTCACTCCTGTGGGGAGAGAGACAATAAACAAAGAATGGTGGAATATTCTAGAAGGCAGCGAATGCGATTGTTAGGAAAGGAGCAGACCCAGGGTTGAGGTATGAGGAGCTCAGGGGCAGGGGTACCGCTGAGCAGGGGCCATGGAGAGACCTTGGCCATGTCCCTGGAGCTGGTGCTGCACAGGGCGGGAGCAGGCAGCGCGCTGTGCTGGGGAGCTGTGGGCAGTGCAGCTGCAACCCAGAGAGCAAGTGGCCAGGCAGTGAGGACCCCGGAGGCTTTACAGGTCTGAGGTTCCAAGTAAAACTGGAAACTACGGCTGATGAAGATCACTGTCACTATCACTGTCTTCCCGTTCATCGATTTGCTTCGAGCGGGCACCAGTAACATCTCCATATGTCCTGTCTCTTGCTAGTAGAGCCCAAGGGGCACCTGCTTGCTCCAGAAACATAAAGAGCCTCAAACCATTCCAACAGGTCATGGGAATGAGGCCTATAATTGTTACTGGTATCTGGCATATCAAATACCAAACTCCACCCAGCAGACCAGCCTATCACAGCCCAGCTCATCGAGATCCACCCTGCAGAAGTCCTTTTAAATCCTGCTCAGGTATGCTGATCCAGAGACTCACAGACATGGGGGCAGAGCTGCTACTGGCTTTCCCTGTGCCCAGCTGCTCATGAGGGGCACCCAGGAGGGATGGCAGGTTCTAACCCTGGCCCGCCACCCCAGCAGAGCCTTGCAACAAGCCAGACGACCCCCCACTCCATGAGGGCCTCCATTTTCCACATCCGACTTCCCCTCGCCAGAACTCCACCCAGCAGACCAGCCTATCACAGCCTGGCTCACGCGGGCTGCAAGTGGCTGGAGCAGTTCATCAAAAAATGCTGAATTTAGAAATGACTACAAGAGTATGCTACCCGCACGGCAGAGCCTGGCAAGCTACCCATGTCGAATTTGATATTTGATCTGATGAAGACCAAGAGTTGAAATTCTGAGTGCCAGGGACATAGCACAGCAGGTAGGGCGCTTTGCCTTGCATGCAGCTGACCTGAGTGCGATTGCCAGCATCCCATGGGGTCCCCTGAGCACCACCAGACTTAACTCCTGAGTGCAGAGCCAGGAATAACCCCTGAGCCTGCCGGCTGTGACCCAAAAGCAAAAAAAAAAAAAAAAAAAAAAGAGTTGAAATTCTGGCTTGTGTTCAGAGGATTATTCTGGCTGCTCTTACAGACTTCTTGTGTCCAAAGGTAGAAAACCACATGAGAAGACCTCCAACAACACAACAAAGCACCCATTTTCACGGCACCCACATAAATGCACCTTAAAACACACAGATCAAGTTGGGGGACTGGAGCAATAGTACAGGGGGCACTTGCCTTGCACAAAGTCGACCTGGATTTGATCCACGGCACCCCACAAAGTCCCAGTGCTGGGAGTGACACTAAGCACAGCGCCAGGAGTAACTCCTGAGCACAGCCAGGTACGCACCCAACAAAACAAAACAACACCC
This sequence comes from Cryptotis parvus, assembly GCA_021461705.1. Classification (NCBI taxonomy): domain Eukaryota; kingdom Metazoa; phylum Chordata; class Mammalia; order Eulipotyphla; family Soricidae; genus Cryptotis; species Cryptotis parvus. The sequence continues at coordinate 21,792 of JAJIBD010013478.1, read as the reverse complement.
AAATCATCTTGTCTGCAAAGGAGTCAAAGTTTAACCATCTTTTAAGAAGGGAAATGCTGAGGGGGCCGGAGCGATAGCCCAGGGGTAGGGCATTTGTTTTGCACACGGCCGGTCTATGCCGGCCCGGTTCGATCCCCGCATCCCATAATCCCATATGGTCCCCAGAGCACCGCCAGGAGTAATTTCTGAGTGCAGAGCCAGGAGTATCCCCTGAGCATTGCCGGGTGTGACCCAAAATGCAAAAAAAAAAAAAAAAAAAAAAGCCAAACTCCAACTAATCTACAACACAAATAATGGCTGATAACTCTGGGGCAAGTACCCACGAGGCTCTATGTTAAATCCACTGCTCTGTCACTTCACTTAAGTTCCATAAATATTCCCACTTTGCAGAGGAAAACAGACTCACAGAGCATCACACCAGTGAGGGCCTGAACAACCCAGGTCTCAGAGACTGCAGTGGAGCAGGGTCTGCTAGGAAAACCAAGGTCCGCGATGCTTGCTATATCCTATTTATAACGAAGGGAAATTAGATCCACAAAGGGGTTGTTAGTTATGATGTGCCCACGTGACTTGGTCATTAAAACGTTGCTAAGAGCTAACCTTTGGCCGTCATCAGGGGCCTTAGAAGCTTCCCAGTAGAAGTCGCCTCCTGGGGCTACGGTCTGTTTTTTGATATAGGTGGTACAACTTTGGTGTATCTGCTCTGGGGCAGTCCACTGGACTGTTCACTTTAGGTCTCATGCGCCTCTGTGTGTATGTTAACATGACTTTCGTAAAGCGATTCTTTAAACTTAACTTGCCCTTCATAAGGTGTAGGAGAAGACAGAGAGAAATACAGAGACAGAAATCGGGGCCAGAGCGATAGCCGAGCGGTAGGGCATTTGCCTTGCACCAGGCCAGCCTTTGCCGGCCCGGGTTCGATCCCTAGCATCCCACATGGTCCCCGAGCACCATCAGGAGTAATTCCTGAGTGCAGAGCCAGGAGTAGCCCCTGAGCATCTCTGGGAGTGACCCAAAAAGAAAAAAAAAAAAGAAATAGAGATAGAGAGAAAGATGCACAGGGAGAACTGCCATCCAACTCTCCCCTAACTCAGCTGACCATGAGGCTCCAAGGAGGCAAGATGGGTTTTGGGAGTGGGCCCATCACTTCTGTAGGGCCTCGGAAGCAGCCAGGATGAGACTCTCTCACCATAATAGCCGCCATTATTACGGTCTAGGACCCCACAGCTCATCAGAACCCATGTAAGAGATATGCTGATCTCAAGACCAGCTCAGAGCAGCCGAGAGTTCGAGCCCAGGTCGGTGGCTCTCGGAGGCAGAAGCCACCAGGTGTTCCTGGAGTTGGAGCTGGGGACCCCATTCCCCTCTCTGATCCATCCCAGAGATCTGGTGGCCCCCGCCCACGAACTGCTTCAGGGCTCTCAGGGCCATAATGCAGAGACTCAGACGCATGGGGGAGAGCTGCCATCTGGCTCTCCCCTAGCTCAGCTGACCATGAGGCTCCCAGGAGGCAAGATGGGTTTTGGGGAGGGGCCCATCACTTCTGTAGGGCCTCGGAAGACTCATTCACCATAATAGCCGCCATTTTCATTGTCCAGATCCAGTACATCAAACTAGTGGAACCAGTCATGTTCTAGAATATATTACAATCCACAATGTGTAAGAAAGGGAAGTGAGAAGGAGAGAGAGAGAGAGAGAGAGAGAGAGAGAGAGAGAGAAAGGAGATAAAGAACCTGCCATGGAGGCAGGCTGGGAGGAAGGGGGAGGGAGGTGGGGACATTGGTGATGGGAGATGGGCAGGGGTGGAGGGATGGGTGTTGGAACACTGTAGAACCAAAATTCAACCATGAACATCTTGTAATTGTATATCTAACAGTGGTATAATAAAATTCTTAAAAAAAATTAACTTGGGGACTGGATCGATAGTCCAGAGGGTAGGGCGTTGCCTTGCACGTGGCTGGCCCGCGGCCGGCCTGGGTTCAATCCCCGGCATCCCATATGGTCCCCCGAGCACCACCAGGAGTAATTCCTGAGTGCAGAGCCAGGAGAAACCCCCTGAGCATTGCCGGGTGTGACCCAAAAAAGCAAATAAATAATAATAATAATAATAATAAATAAAATAAAACAAACTTAACTTCGCCCTATACTTCTCATTACAACACACAAGTTCAGTGACGGGGGCCCAAGAGATTGGGCAGGGATCACAGCACTTGCCTTGCACGCAGCCAACCAGCTTTGTAACTTGGGCCCTGCCAGATCACTACTGACCACAGAGCAGGGAATAGCCCCTGAGCACCAGCCTGTGAAGGAGGTCTTCGGGGTCAGAGAAGATTCACAGGGGTGTGCAATCGTGGTAAGCGGCTGCCATGTGCTCCACGGGGATTTGCTACCAATACCTGGCTTTCCACAGGAAGGAAGTGGCTGCTCCTGCACACTGGGGAGATGAAGGCAGCCTCCCCTGCTGCCCATCTGAACCTGGAGGCCCAGCCTTAGGTCTGGATCCTACCGCCTGCGGCCCGCCAGGGCTCAGGTGAGGGGTGGAGGCAAGGTCAGAAGGCCAGGGGAAGTCCCTGTCCCCAGCCCCTGAAACAGCAGGAACCGCCCCATGGGAGCTCCCGCCTCAGTCTCAGGTCATGCAGGTGAAGGTCACGCTGAGACCCCGGCATGGAAACAGTCATAAAGTAAATGTCACACACACAGAGCGGTTACAAAGCAGCCTCGGGATGGTACCAGGACCGCAGCAGGAAAGAGAGGTGCGGGTAGTAGCCCCACTCACTCCAAGGTGACACCCCAGCCCAGAAGAATCCCAAGTGTCAGGCTTGTTCCACGGTGCTCAGCAAAGACCCCCTAGCGCTTAGCTCACTCTACTGCCCACCCACACCCCACCCCAGACAGCCTGTGCTGCTGCTCCATCAGAGCAAACCGCAAGTGCCCGACAGAGAGCACACCAAGCACGACAGAGAGCTGGCCAAGGGGAGACGGGCACACCAGCTCGCCGAGGGAGACGGGCACAGTCAGGGGTAAGGACAGAAAGCTGCAGGTACAGCTGAAGCACAGAGGCACAAGGATTAGACCAATAGAAGGACAGGTGTGTAGACGGACAGATGGGTGTCTGGATGGATGGATGAACCAGTGGAGGAAAGACATCAAAACAGAGGAAAATGGGCTAGCAAAAGAACATAGAGGTTGTGGCATGTGCCGTGCATGAGCCACAGGTTTGAGCCAGCACCACACACATGCCAGGCGCAGCCTAGACGCCTCCACCCAGCATCATGAGCGGGCCCAGCACACAGGGTCCTTCCGCACTGCATCCTCAGGCCCTTTGCACGGAACGTGGCGGATCAGCAGAAGCCCCCACGTCCCACTGAAAAGATAACAGGTGCAGAAAACAGTTCTGTCTCCCCAAGTCACAGCGTCTCACTCTGCTCTTGTCTGCCCAGAGGACTGGACGTGGGGCAGCAGCAGCCCCCAGGGCATGCTGGTGTCAGAGGGGACAGAAGGCGGATGCCTGGTGGCCGCAGCCACAGTTGACTGAGAGGAAAGTGAAGAGGCCAAGACGGACTTGGAGGGAACGGTAAAGAGTGACTGCAAGTTCGCTCTCAAAACCCAAAGGCCCAGGCGGAAGGAAGAGGGGCAGGAGAATACGGGAACAGTCAGAGAGATGGAGAAGAGCCTGCGTCAGGCTGTGCTCCTGCCTCAGTTTCCTCACGGGTCCTCCAGGCTGCCAGGCTGCAGTTTGGGGGCCTGGCCCCCTGCTGGGTGTTTCCTGTTTTGCTCACCTGGACAGGGACTTCTGCCCACTGCCTGCTGGCTGAGGCCCACCCCTTGACCTAAGGCCTCACCCTCACCCCCTCACCCTGTACAGCAGGCCCTGGCCAGTCACCCCTGCCCAGAGGTCCCATCCCTGCCTGCCTCTTGGGAGGGAGAGACAGGAAGGAGAGATGCTGGCTGGGAAGGGGCCGGCTGTTGGGACAGGGCCTGGGCTCAGAGCCTCTCAGCTCTGCTATTTCCAACTCCCCAGAGCCCGGGGCTGGGGGGCTGGAGAGCTGGCAGTGGCTAGAGCCCCCCATCCCCTGGGTCCTAGAGACCTGTGGGTTCCTTCCCACCCCACCCCAGCAGAGGCTCCCCTCCCCCACTTCCGGGATGGGGGTGGTTTGCTGCCCAGAAGAGAAGAACGCTGCTGCCTTAGGGAGGAGGGGGAGCCCAGCGCCCCTCCCCTTCCCACACTCTGCCAGATGTGACTGAGGGAGAGAGGCAGGCGCCCCAGCTGGTAGGGGTCCCCCGGTGTTCCTCAGCTCTGCCTATCAGCTCCCTGCTGTCCTCGGCTGTCCGGACCCCTTCCCCACCCAGCTGGAGCAGCCCCCCACTGGCCCTGCCTGGGCCAGCACTGCCCAGGACAGCACCCCAGAGCCTGCCGCCTCTCCTCACAGGCAGAGACATCCGACCCCAGCAGACCTCAGCAGGGGACCCCTTTCTCCAGCAGCAGCTCCTGCTCCCAAACCCTTAGGGCTGCTCCCCCACAAACTTTTTTTCCAAGGCCATTTTACCCCATGGTGACAGGGGACACTGACCCAGGGGACACTGACCCTGCTGTGGGTTCCAAGAAGTCTCTGTCACTGCTCCCCACCCCCAGGGCCCCCAAGGCTGGATCCTGCTGCCAGCCTCAACTGCACAGCTGGGCTCAAAACTGTGGCTCTGAGACCCAGCCCACAGGGGCTTTTAGGGGGCTGCCCGCCCTTATCTCCAGCCCACAGGGAGGCTTTAGGGGGCTGCCTGCCCCCACCTCCAGACCACAGGGGACTTTAGGGGGCTGCCCGCCCCCACCTCCAGCCCACAGGAAGGCTTTTGGGGGCTACCCGCCCCCACCTCCAGCCCACAGGAAGGCTTTAGGGGGCTGCCCGCCCCCCACCTCCAGCCCACAGGAAGGCTTTAGGGGGCTGCCCGCCCACACCTCCAGCCCACAGGGAGGCTTTAGGGGGCTGCCCGCCCCACCTCCAGCCCACAGGAAGGCTTAGGGGCTACCCGCCCCTTACCTCCAGCCCACAGGGAGGCTTTTAGGGGGCTGCCCGCCCCTACCTCCAGCCCACAGGGAGGCTTTTGGGGGCTGCCCGCCCCTTACCTCCAGCCCACAGGAAGGCTTAGGGGCTACCCGCCCCTTACCTCCAGCCCACAGGGAGGCTTTAGGGGGCTGCCCGCCCCTACCTCCAGCCCACAGGAAGGCTTTAGGGGGCTGCCCGCCCACACCTCCAGCCCACAGGGAGGTGCTGGGGGCTGCCCGCCCCTACCTCCAGCCCACAGGGAGGCTTTAGGGGGCTGCCCGCCCCTACCTCCAGCCCACAGGGAGGCTTTAGGGGGCTGCCCGCCCCTTACCTCCAGCCCACAGGAAGGCTTAGGGGCTACCCGCCCTTACCTCCAGCCCACAGGGAGGCTTTAGGGGGGCTGCCCGCCCCTACCTCCAGCCCACAGGAAGGCTTTAGGGGGCTGCCCGCCCCACCTCCAGCCCACAGGGAGGCTTTAGGGGGCTGCCCGCCCCACCTCCAGACTACCAGGCTGGGCCCAGCGGCAGCATCCAAGGCTTTGTTCCATCCGAGCTCCACCCCACCCCCACTCCCACCCACCACCCCACCTCCTGTCGCTGGCAGTCCTGGCCTCTCCCAAGCACCTGGATACTCCAGGTTTCAGCCCAAGGATGCTGGCACGGAGAAGCACTGGAGGGGGCCCTACAGAGACGCAGCCAGCAGGAGAGGTCAGAGGGACACAGGGGCCAGGAGGGCGGAGCACAGCCATAGTGTCCTCTGTGCACTGCCCAGGAAGGCTGCAGAGGGCTGCAGGCCGAGAGATGGCCCAGAGGGATGAGGGCCCCGGTTCCACCTCCAGCTCCACATGCAGTCTCCAGCACTGAGCATCACTGTTGTGGCCCCCAAAACAGCCTCTGCATAGAAACAGGGAAAGCACAGAAGGACAGAGAGGCCTGGAGGCCATGGGCAGGACGGAGGGAGAGAAGCCCAGCCCAGAAGAAAGTGGCCGCGTGCCTGAAACTGGAGCCACACCTTTCATTAGACTCCCAAATGTGCCGAGAAAAGTGTCTGGGCCAGCAGGCTCCGATGGAGACTCCAAAGGCTTCCGCAGCCTCGCGGCAGGCGCCCGAGCACAGCAGAGTTTACTCAAACGTCCTAACAGGAAACTTGGCCTCGGCTCCATCTCATTCGACCTTATTAAGGAAAAAGAAAGTGGAGCAGGAGCCAGCACAGCTCAGGGCTCCGAGCAGAGGGGCTGGATCAGCTCCCCAACTTCTCCCCACCCCAGCCCCAAAAGAGGGGTCCTCCTTCTCCTCAGCCAGTGGGGCTCCCCTTCCTCACAACCCCCCTCTGCCCTCCCTCCTTCCCTTCTCTCCCTGCCTCTCCTGCCTGCCTGGGTACCCAGAGGCCTGTTTCCACTTCTCTGCTGGCGCTGCTGCCATCTGGCTGGCAGGAGGGCCTATAGGACCCCAGAGATTCCAGGAAGCCAAGGCCAGCGCTGCAGGAGGCTGGCAGGAGTGAGGGAAGGATTAACCCTCCAGGTGCTGGCCTCCGGTTTGCAGCCCCGAGCCCAGTCAGCCACTGCCTGCCAGCGTGGGTAGGGGGTGGACAGGGCAGGAAGCGGTCCACAGAGACTAGGGCCCATGCCCCAGGTCACCCAATAAGATTCAACTGCAAGGACAGGGCCTTGGGTGAACCAACATTACTGGCCAGCATGGGGTGGGGTGTCTGGGGGGTCCCTGAAGAATGCCCTCTCTGGAGAGGTCCTGGAGCTTCTAGAGGAGAAGGGTTACCTACAGCAGCCACCCAAAGTGGTCCCCACCCTCCATACCCGGGCGAAGTGGAGGAGGCGCCAGAGCTGGTAATCAAAGTGCGGTTTCCACGGCACCACAGAGCTGGGGCTCTGGTCCCTATACGTGCTGCCCTGGAATGCCCAGAGAGCTTCTCCCTCACCCAAGCTGTCTCAGGACCAGGCCTCTCCGCCTTCCATTGCTGGGTTTTGCCAACTGGATTGAGAGGGGAAGGGACTTGCCCAAGAGGACCCCAGTCACTAAATCATGGCCACAGAGCAGAGCCCGGCCCTCAGGAACAGCTCACATGGTCGCCCGCATCCACCCCATTAAAGACCTCTGCAGGGTCTGCTCCACCCCAGTGGCTGGGCCATTCCCAGCCGCGTCTGTAAGGTCTGTAAGGTTGTTCCCAGGAGAAGAGGGGTAGGCACACCCGAGAGTGAGTTTCCATCTCTACCACAGCCCACATCTCTCTCACAGGCCCCTCCCCAGGAGGAGGAGGCCAGACGCTCCAGCTGCTTCTTTGTATTCATGTACAAGAGCTGGGAGTTCAAGACTGGAGGTGCACCGCAGCCAGCATCTCCCGCAGGAGGATGTCCACAGCGGGGCTTTGAGAAGAGGCAGCAGCCATAGGGCTATGGGGGGGGGTCCTTCAAGTCCAAACAGGAAGGCAGGACTGGGGCTAGAGGAGCCTGCGATGGGAAACCCATCTGGGTTCGATCCTCGGAACCACAGGAGTGATCCCTGAGCACAGAGCGAGGAGTAAACCCTGAACACTGGGATGTGCCCCCCCAACCTAAAAAATAGGAAAGGAAAACAAGGCAGGGAAGAGGTGAGACTGGGGACTCCAGGTCCAAAGCAGAGAGATGTGTCCAAGAGGGACGCGGCAGCCTTGCCCCCACCCCGCGCACCGGACCTGAGTCTCCAGGGTCCCCTTCCTCTCTCCCCGTCCCTGTGAGAGGCAGGTCTGCGGCTTGGCACGGAACTCCAGGGACTGAAGGGACAGGCCACATAGCTAAAACCCGGCGGGCCATAGGGCCCCGCGGACGAAGCCCCAGCAGGCAGCCCAGGCGGCCCCAGAACCTCCCAACGCTCCCTGCCCCGCGCTTGCTTATTCATTCAGAGTGGGAAACCGCCAGTCCTGCGGGTCAGCCAGTGCTGGGCAGCCCGCGTAAAGCCCCCAGGCGGCCCTGCCTGCCCGGTGTCCTGCAGAGCGCCTCGTGCGGCCCTGGGCACGCCCCCTGCCCTGCCCTGCCCTGACCCTGGATCTCGAAATGCTGTCATCGGAGGAGCCGCCCCACTCGGGACCAGGCCAGGATGGACAAAGCTAGAGCCGGGGCAGGCGAGCGAGCGTCCTGTCCTCGAGGCGGCGGGAAGAGCTGCCGGCGCGGGGCCCGGGGCCAGGGGAGCGCGCCTCGGCCGAGCCGAGCACACCATGGCCGGCTGGCAGCTGGGGGCGCTGATGTGGGGTGCGTGGCTCTGCGTGGTGGTGCGCGGGCAGCAAGCCGTGCCGGGGCAAGGCTCGGAGCCGGGGCGCTGGCGGCAGATGATCCAGTGGGAGAACAACGGGCAGGTGTACAGTCTGCTCAACTCTGGCCTGAGTACGTGCCGGCCGGGTCGGCGCGCGCCCCGGTAGCTCGCGAGTGCGCTGGCGGGCGCCCCGCAGACGGCTCCACGGCGCAGCACCGGGGGCCCTGGCGGCGACAGGCACCGTCGCTGCCGCAGCCCGGGCGCGTGGGCTCGGACACGGTGCGTGGCCAGGCGCGGCACCCCCTTCGGCTTCGGCCAGGTGCCCGACAACTGGCGCGAGGTGGCCGTCGGGGACAGCACGGGCCTGGCGCGGGCGCGCACCTCGGTCTCGCAGCACGGCGGCTCGTCCACTGTGTCGGCGTCGGCCTTCGCGGGCACCTACCGCCAGCCGGGCCCTTCCCGCCGCAGTACCCCTACCCGCAGGCGCCCTACGTGGGCCAGTACGAGAACTACGACCCGGCGGCGCGGACCTACGACCAGGGCTACGTGTACTACCGCAGCGGGGGCGGCGGTGCGAGCGCGGCGGCAGTGGCCTCGGCGGGGGTCCTGTACCCTTCCAGCCGCGCGCGCTACGACGAGTACGGGGGTGCGGGCGTGGGTGCTGGCACGGGCGCGGGCACGGGCGCGGGCGGCGAGGAGCAGCCCGAGTACCAGCCGCCTCAGGGCTACTACCCGGTGCCCGAGCGGCCCTACGCGCCTCAGCCGCCGCAGCCCTCCGACGGCCTGGACCGGCGCTACTCGCACAGTCTGTACAGCGAGGGCGCGGCGCCCGTCGAGCCCGCCTACCCCGACTCCGGCCCCGGCCCGGGTCCCGACACGACCTACAGCGACCCCGGTCAGGCTGGTACCCGCCCTACGCCAATGTGCCGCCTGAGGCCTATCCCGCCGCCGCGCGCCGTGGAGCCACAGCCCCCGTTCCGCGTGCAGGAGCCGCCCTACCTGCCCGTGCGCAGCTCGGACGCGCCCCGCCGGGAGCCGAGCGCAGGGAGACGCGCAACAACGGTGGCGCGCAGCAAGGCCGCCTGAGTGTGGGCAGCGCGTACCGGCCCAACCAGAACGGCCGTGGTGGAGTACTGGCCTCTGTGCGGGCGACCGCGCAAAGACCCCTGTGAGACCCTTACAGATGCCTCCCTGAGCGCCTAAGTCGGGGCCCCTGCTTCCTCCCAACAAACACACTCCACCATCACCACTATCATCACCACCATTATAATTACCAACACCATTAACACCAGCACCACCATTATCACTTCTATCATCACAACACTACCACCATAATCACCACCAACACATCATTATCACCAACAATACCACCAGCATTATCACCACCAATAACACCATCACCATGATCAACACCAACATCGCCATCACCACCAATATCAATCAACACTAATACCATCACCGTCATCACCACCAACACATCCCCATCATCACCAATAACACTTTCACCATTCTCACCAACACCCCCTTCACCACCAATGCCAACATCACCACTATTATCACATCGTCACCATCATCACCACCAGCCCCAGAGCCTTCCACACTTGCCTGCCCCCACATGGCCAGGGCTTGGGGTGGCAGGCCTGGGCTATGAGCCTGACCTGCGGACAAGCGGGTGGAGGGGGCTGTCTGGCGGTGGGAGGAAGCCCCCTTCCAGACCTGGCATGGTCATCTGGTGACAAAGGGACAGCAGCTTCTCCCACTCTCTCTGCCTCTTTCCATCAGGACCACCTCCAGCCTCAGAACTGCCGCTATGGCCACCTCCTGGGTTGGGGCGGGGGCAGAGGTCAGGAAGGCATCCTGGAGCTGGCTTATGTGGAGTGGGCCTCAGAGAGCCAGTGAGGGGGACAGTCCATGCAGAGAACAGACCTGATGACCGAGAGTCCTTTCAGAGGGACTGCAAGACCCAACTAAAGAAGGCAGGAGTGAGGCACTGCAGGGCACAGAATTTAAGGGGTCCTCGAAGCTCAGTAGAGAGATACAAGATGATTTAATGAGTTCCAGAGACTTAAAAATGCCAAACCATAGTGATGAACCCAGATGTTAAATAGGGTGAGTGAGGGTGTCCTGCCCAGCCACTTTGGGGGCCTGCAACAGAGAAGAATCACCACGCCGATCCCTCCTGCTTTCAAAATGTTGAGTCTTGTTTGTCACACACATGTCTTTTTGCATTAATTCATTTCATCTTGGAAAAAAAATTGCTTATTGGGTCAGGGATATAACTCACGTGGTCGAACACATGCCTTGCATGTGTGGGACCCCAAGTTCCATCCCTGCCACCCCCTGCCCTCAGACCACTGTGTGACGTAGCCCTGATGCTCCCCACCCAAACACTGCAAGCCATGGCCCCTGTAAAGTAGACTGGTTATTGCTGAGTTACTGGGCCCTGGGGCACCCTCTTCAGCTTTGCCCCCCCACTCCACGCTGGTACCTCACTCACGACTCTCAGCTCACCCTCGTCTGGCCCTGGGGGACTCAAGCTGGCCTAGGCCTCCCCTCTGGCTTTTGGGTGAGGGTGATCCAATCTCGGGATGACCTAGGACACCAGTGCAGGGGCGGGGCGGAGTCAGGTGGGGGGGCCCTCTTTAGAGTGGCAGCCAAACACTGTCAGCTCCACAGAGCTGCCCGTAGGCCGCTGTGGCATGTGCCCACAGCAGGGGCAGCAGTGACCGACCTGTTCTCTGTCCTAGAAGTCACTTTGCTGCTTTTAGCCTCTGCAAGCTCAAAGTCAGCTTTGGTCAAGGGTCACCCTTTGGTTCCCCAGCATGCACGTGTGGCTGCTCCAGCCTCCTACAGCTTCAGTCTCTCTTCTACCCCTGAGGAGGCTGTGCCAGGTTCATCAGCGAGGGCTGAACCCCCAGGGGTCGGGGGCACTTGTGACACCCCTCAGCCTCCTGCTGCCTGCCCTGATCAGCACAGGGACCTTGTTTCTAGATGGCCCTTTAGCCCCGTGATAGCCCACTGCTGGAGGGCAGGGTAGTGGACTAGCAGAGGAGGGGACACAGTCCCAGACTAGGGGAGCAGAGTATCCGCCTGCTGGCACCCACTCCGTCAGGGCCACCGCAAAGATCCCTGGCGGCCCTTCAAGAACCGCCCGGCAAGACAGCACAGTGCAAGACTCATTTGAACTGCCCCCAATTCAGAATACATGATTGCATGGTGCCAGTGTTCCCTTGAAATATGCCTCTTTTAAGGAAACAAACTGCTCCGCCACTGTACCCCAGGCTCCTACCGCCTCCCTGGATATGGGGGCATAAGGGGGTGGCATTGCCTGCCCTAGAGGACCATTTAGACCAGGCTTCTGTGAACCCTTCCCTGCTCAGGGAACCCATTTTCCTGGAGGCGCAGCACGGGCTGCTGGAAACCCCCGACATTTGCGCGCCGCGGTTGATTTTGATTTGATTTGTGGTTGTTGCACATTCAGAAACCATGAACCCTGGCCGAGTTTCTTCACAGCCCCCACACTCAGGGAAGAAGCCCGGTGAGGGATAGCATATGGGGTGGGCGCTGGCCTAGTGGGTGGCTAACCCTGTTTCCAGCCCTAGCCCTTCAGAGCCCCCTGGGAGTGATCCCTGAGCACGGCCAGGTGCAACCCCAAAAACCAACCCCCAAAAGCAGCAACAGCAATCAGGTGCTGGCTGTCACAGCATTAGAGCTGTGGCAGAACGTAATCCCTAAGGAGAGGTAACATTTTCTTAGCATGCAAACCTGTCCTGGGGCCTCGGCCAGGTGCATCCCTTCCCGGCCCACGGACTGTGTCTCGGAGGAGGGGGTTACATACATCTTCCCCGAAGGTCTGTGCTGGTGTGCGGCAAACCCAGGCCCCAGAGGGCACGGGAGGGGTGGGTGCAGGCAGGGCATGGCACTGGAGGCATTTCAGCGCTGCAATCAGGCAGGGTGCGCTGAGCAGAGACCCTCTCTCCATCAAGAGCTGGGAGCTCATGGAGGCCTTCCTGGAAGAGGCAGTGTAAGCATTACTGCAAGGTTGGCCAACAGCACTCCCCCAGCCCCTTCCCCTCAGGACATGGTGGGTGGGGTGAGATGGGCGCTATTTGCAGGCCTGTTTGGGGTTCACAGAGGGCCCAGAGAGCAAGTCTCACCTCTCCCCAGCACTGGGGCTCCTCCTCCCACCCTGGGGAGTCAGGGACCGTGGAAAAATCCTGGTTCAGGACAGGCCAGGCTGTGCAGGGACCAGACCCCCCGGGCCCGGTGTGGGAGTCCAGGGCTGCTTCTCTGGGACTGACCTCATCCCTCCTGGCCACACAGCCGCAGCCCAAGGCCGGCACTGGCAGCCCCCGCGCCTGTGAGCTGGCCGGTCCTCGCAACACCAAACACATGTGCACCCCGCCCCTGGGCCCCGCTTGGCCTCTCCAAGGGCCTGTCCCCAGCCCAGTTTCCTCCACTGGCGCCTGCACTCTTCCCTCCCACCCAAGGAGGGGCCTGCAGTCTCGAGCCACACCAGCGTCTCCTGTCTCCCACGTTTAGCTGGAGAGAAGTGGAGGAACCGAGAACACCAGAGTCATGTGGCCCTCACGTGAGTCCCTGCCGGGCTGGAGGGGGGGACAGTAGAGTCCCTGGCCGCTCCTCACTGGGCAGGCTGTTCCTCCCGGCCTCCAGCAGCCTCAGGGTCTGAGCCTAAGGCCGACTGATAAGGCCCCACATGCTCCCTGGACATGGGACCCTCGGCCTGACCCACCTGCTTGGGAGCCCTTGGGAGAGGCCTGTACCCTCCTTGCCTACACCCCTGTCCTCACATGACTGTCAGAGACCAGAATAGGCCCCAGCAGCCTCCTCCCCAGCCATGGTCTCCGCCCACCCTGCCCCATCCATCTTTCCTCGGGGAAAATGGATGCTGCAGTGGGCAAGGCTGCCCACAGGCCCCAGAAGCATCTAGATCCTTAGCCTGTGGCGGCCAGAGAGATAGTACAGGAGTTAAAGCATTAGCTTTGCACTCCTGAGTACAGAGCCAGAAATAGTCCCTGAGCATGGCTGAGTGTGGCCTAACCCCACCCTATCCTAATAAATCTTTAGCCTACGCCCAGATCGTCAGAGATGCCTTTCCCACAACCCTCCCACAGGCTTCACGGTCACAGGGGGCCTCCGGGTCTCACTCCCTGTGCACGTCCAGGGTGCTACAGGGAATCCCACTCCAACCAGCCTCCTGCACCCAAGAGGTCAGCAAAGGTCCCCGAGCCCCTGAGTGCTACCCTACCCTCCACCAGACTGGCTCCCTGCCCCTCTGCACAGGCTCAGAGCACATGATGCAGGAAGGGGAGACAGGGGCCTGAGCAATAGCACAGAAGGTAAGGCTGTGAGCACACACAGCCCAGCTGGGACACTGAGGTGCAGAGCCAGGAGTAAGGTCTGAGCAACACCAGGTGTAACCCCAAAAACACAAAAACAACAACAAAAAAATAAACAGAAGGTGAAACACAACCTCCACCCAGCAGGCTTCTAGGCTCAGAGCCCCAACTTGGTCACAGGCCAGACACACCTACAGCGCCTGGGGCTCACCCTCCACCTCCTGCTGTTCCTCCTCTTCCTCCTGCTCCTCATCCTCCGCCTTCCTCCTTGCTCCCCAGAGGTGGGATCACAGTGCTCTAGTGCACACTGCGCACAGCAGCGGCTCCACTCCAGCTTTGTCCCCGTGACCCAGGAGTGCCCCCACCCCACCTGCAGCCCCAACAGGTCAGGGCGAACCCTCTGGGGCCTCAAATCCCCAGAAGCACCCCAGGGGGCAATTTACACAAGTTTTAGCGGGCCTGTGCATATCACCTCTTTGGGGCCTTGGGCCACACGCAGCAATGCCCAGGGCTTACTCCTGGCTCCACATTCAGGGGGAACCTGTGATGCCAGGGGTGGAAACCAGGTCAGTTATATGCAAGGCAAGTGCCTAACCCTTGTATACTCTCTCTCTCTGTCTCTGTCTCTGCTCCTCTCTCCCCCTCCCTCTCTCTCTCCCTCTCTCTCTCTCTCTTTCTCTCTCTCTCTCGTTCGCTCATTTTTTCATTGTTTATTTTGATGGGGGTGCACACCCAACAGTGTTTGGGACTAAATCCTGGCTCTGCACTCAGGGATCACTCCTGGCAGGATTCTGGGGACCATATGGGATGCCGAGGATCCAACCTGGGTGAGCCACATGCAAGGCAAGCACCCTTCCTCTGTACCAACTCTCCGGCCTCACATCGCTTCTCTTCATTCCCGCAGCGGCCCACCTCAGCCTTTTGTCAGGGGACAGGCCACCTGGCGGGCATCACACAGCTCAGTGCAGTCAGGCTGTGGTGTGTGTCCCCTTCCGGCTCACACTTACAGCCTTACTTTCATCCTTTCCTTCTTCCCTTAATTTTGTTTTGTTGTTATTGTTGTTTGGAGACCACACCAGACGTTAGAAGCTCAGGGTTTACTCCTGGCCCTGCACTCAGGGGACCATAAGGTATCACAGGGATTGAACCTAGGTTGGCCACATGCTAGTCAAGCACCAGATCCACTGCCCTGTTGCTGCACCTGGCTCTCTTTAATTTTGATTTGTGGGGTCTAGGTTAATCTGTCCCCCACTTGTGCAGCCCCTGGATTGGCTGCACTATCACTATCATCTTTCTGTTCATCGTGGATTTGCTTGAGCGGGCACCAGTAACATCTCCATATGTCCTGTCTCGTGCTAGTAGAGCCTAAGGGCACCTGCTTGCTCCAGGAACATGGCTGCACTATTCTGGGGATAAGTTGGGCCACTGAGAAGGGCGGAGAATGGCCATGGCTATGCGGACAGGAGCCTTATTTAGGGGGTGTTCTCTGGGGCCTGGAATCACTGTGTGGGGACTTGAAGGTATGTCGCATGGCCTCAGTCACCCACAGCTGGGATCAAGGAGGTCTCTGGGGTGTGGTCCTGGGGCTAACCCTTCCCAGAGACCCTCACATAGGAAGGCAGGAGCCATTGTTGTCAGGTGAACTGTGGAGGGCGTCAGGGGGCCCTCTACCCCTCCTTCCCATTAGGCCATCAAAGGTCTTTTTATTTCTTTTTGGGTCACACCCAGTGATGCTCAGGGGTTACTCCTGGCTCTGCACTCAGGAATTACTCCTGGTAGTGCATGGGAGATCATATGGGATGCCGGTGATCGAACCTGGGTCGGCCACATGCAAGGCAAAGGCCCTCCCCACTGTGTGTGCTATCACTCTGGCCCCCATCAAAGGTTTTAAATTCTGACAAACACGCAGGACCTGGCCAGCCTCATCATCCTCCTGCCTCCCTGCATCACACCTGGGTCCCCTGTAAGAGGGATGCTTGTTTTTTGCTGTCTGCTTGTGGCCACCTGGTGGTGTTCAGCGCCTACTCCAGGCTCTGTGCTTAGGGATCACTCCTGGCTCTGGGCCCAGGGAAAACTCCTTGGCCACCTGGCAGTGTTCAGGACTTACTTCTGTCTCTGTACTTAGGGATCACTTAGGGCAGGCTGAAGGGACCCTATGGGATGCTGGAGGTCAAACCTAGATTGGCTGTGTACTTTGCAAGCACCCTACCCTCTGTACTATCTCTCCAGACCTAGAAAGCTCCTTTTTCTTTTTTTTTTATTTGGCTTACACCCAGCAGTGTTGAGGAGTTACTCCTGACTCTACACTCAAGAATTGCTCCTGGCGGGTGCTCAGGGATCTGGGATGTGGGGATCGGGCCCAGTAGGCCATGTGCAAAGCAAATTCACTACCCATGTACTATCTCTCCGTGAGAGCGCCTATTTTTTTTCATGTCAGAGGTACTTTATTGAGTTCAGTCTAAACCCTCTCTCCACCCAAAAGAGCTCCTATATTTGTTGTTGTTTGGGTTTAGTTTTGTTTGGGGGCGACCAGCAGGTGCTCAGGGTTACTCCCTTGTGGACTCAGGGATCTGTACATGGTGATGGGGATCAAACTCGGGTCAGCCGAGCTCACTCTGGCCTCTACTATCTCTACTATGTCTCCAGCTCCTATCTGGAGTAAGAACAATTCTCCCAGCTCAGCTGCTGGTGTCTCTTAGAGTCTCACCATGACCAGCCACCAGTCCAAGCATTTTATCTCCACTTGCACCCCCCAGTCCCCAGGGGAGAGAAGTAGCCCCCCAAGTCCCTTCTTACAAGAGAGGAAATGGAGTCTCTTCTAGTTCCCGGCCTCCTTCAGGCCTCAGCATGGGGCCTGCACCTCATGGCACCTAGACGGCCCCCTGCACCTTGGGGAAACGCTTCTCCCACATTCTGGCCTCAAAACCCACCCCTCCCTCCTCTCGCCTCCCGCCAGAACCCACCTTCTCCGTGTGTCCCCATCTCCAAAACTGCATCCCTCCTCAGAAGGCGGCTGGAGTCCACCCCCAGTCTCGGCTGAGCCAGGAACACATGGAAGGACCCCCAGGCAGTGGCTGGGGGGGGGGGCTGGCAGCCCACACCCGCTTCCAATTTGGCCACATTCCTGCAGAGTGGGCGGGGCGTTGGGCCTGAGGGAAGGGGCTGCATCCCTCCCCAACCCTCCGCCTCCCTCACTGCAGCAGCTGGAGCACAGGGACTGTCTGATTCAGACTCAAGGACCCGAGTTTACAGTTGGGTCCCTCTTCTTCGCTCATGGGCACCCCAAAGGTCGCATAAAAGGGGGCGATTCCAGTGTCAGAACCCAGAGCTAGAAGGTGATCCAGGCCAGGCCAAAGGTCTCCTGCCAGCACCTCTGGAGACTACTCAACTGTGTGGATGCAGGCTCTTGTGCCTCACCGAGGGGTGCCCAGCGCTAGGCCCTGAGGCTGGGCCCCGGGAATTGAGGGGTCCTTCGGATCCGTCCTGGTCCTCCCTGAGGTCTTAGCTCAGCAGCAAGAAGCCAGGCACTCTGGGGGGCAGAGCCGACCCGCCTCCTCCATCTTATCCCCGTCTCCAGTTTCTAGAACCTTCTGTACACACAGCTCCAGGCCAGCAGCTGGGGGCAGAGAGAGACAAAGGACAACCCCACCCACATCATGCACTAGCTGGGGAGCAGTTACCCCCCACCCAGGGTTTCAGCCCTTCCTCAGATAGTCGCTGAATGCCAGACCTGTGCTAGCGGGTCTGGAGCTGGGGCTGGTTGGTGAGAAGACGCGGCCTTGGCTCGAATCCTCTGTTCTCTGGCCCCTCTGGGACACAGATAATGAAGGCGGTGAGCTCTGGGGGAAGGGCACTGGGTAAGGGAGAGCAAGTGTGGGGCTGGGGGCAGAGGAGGGCAGAGGGCACCTGGGGAAGGGGCACTGGGCAGACTTGGATTTGGCTGAGGATCAAGCATCTCCTGCCAGAGAGGAAAGGTCAGCCTAACGGGTCCCGCTTCCCAGTGGGTTCCGGGGAGCTCGGCCAGCTACACAGAGTAGGCAGGAGGGCCTGGTAGAAGGGCTGGTTGTCGTGTATGGACTGCAGGGCCACGTTGGTGAGAGATCCAGGAGAAGCTGTTGGCCGGGACTGAGATTGCTGGGCAGGGCTTACCTAACCACGTCAGGAGTCCGGCACAACGCGAGGCCCGGGCAGAGCTGGGAGAGGAGGGCCTTGTTGCCCTGCAGCAGGAGGCATGGGCGGTCCAAAGCTGACATGCAGGAGGTCACGCAGGGAGGCACGGGCAGGCAATTAGAGCAGGGCAGAGGAGGGCAAAAGCCCAGTGCCCACATGAGGGTGAGGCGCCAAGGGAGGCAGCGAGCTTGGTGGCATGAGAAGGCAGCCAAGCTCCCCAATGGGGCATCAGCACCTCCAGCCTCCCCGACTGCTCCCGCGCAGTTTGCTGGGTAGAGCAAGCATGGGGCCCCTTTGGTCCCCCTACAGAAGGGGGACTGTCACCCACCGGGGGTCAGTGCCAGTTGGGTGGGGGCTGTGGTGGAAGACACGATGGGACACAGGGGTAGTCTGACCCCCAGGAGTCATAGGCTGGCACCTAAGAACCTTGGAGGAGCAGTGGTGTGCGTGTGCGTGTGTGCGAAAGTGTGTGTTCATGTAGATGTGTGATTGTGGGGGGTATTTGTGTGCCTGTCAGAGAATTCCCAGACAGGGGCACCATCTGTATGAATGTGTGTACGTGTGTGCAAGCATGTGTATGTGAATGCGTGTATGTGTACGGTGAGTGTAGTAGCATGTGTCTACATGTCAGGGAATTCCCAGAGAGGGTCACCATGTGCGTGAATGAGTGGTATGTGTGCTTGTGTGTAATATGTGTGTTAATGCATGTGTGTGAGTGTAGTGTGTATATATGCGTCATGTGCATGTCAGGGAATTCTCGGACACATTTGTCATGAAGCAGGACGGATTTGGGTCAGACAGGGTGGCGGGAGAGGCCCGGCGGCCAGGAGTGCGCCTGGAGAGGTTGAGAGAGTTCCCGGGCTCCTGTCCGGGCTGGGGCATGGGTTTTGTGCATCTAAAAGGATTGTTTTCTGTTCCCAGTATCTGTGCTCCAGGGCGAGTCCTGCCTTCTCGTGGCTCACGAGAGAAAGCAAGGCTTCAAGAAGAGGCCCGCACCGTGGGGCTGGGACACAGCCCAGTGGGTCCCACTAGCAGGAAGGCGGGTCTTAGTGTCCAGGCCTGAGCTCACATCCCGTACTGGAGAGGGAGTATGTGGGGTCCCTGGATCCCTCAGGGAGGCTGGAAAACTGAACCTGATTCTGGGACCTGTGCAGTCTTCACTCTCTTGGACACTCTGAAAGGGAGGCCCCCAAAGCTGGAGGCTTCCTTATTGCTGAGGTCCCTGGCAGGATGGCCTCGGGACCCCAGTCACTCACCTGTCTTAGAGCACCCAAGGCTCAGCTACTCTCTGACTCTGTCCCGCCCTCCTAGCCTGCACCCCTCTGTGGCCCACAGTCAGTCCATTGCTTCCTGGGAAGAACCCCAGCACCTGCCCCCAGGGCAATCAGATGTGGGGACATGGAGGAGGGAGGCCCGAGGGGGTCCATGCTGTCCAGCCAGGGCCCCACAGAAGGGCTGTGACAAGATGACACTTCCTGTCTAGCTCCAGGAGCAGGAGAGGGGATGTGGTGGAGCCCAGGGCCTTCCTGGGTAGCCCCAGCGACACACCATCTGCCCAGCCTCTGGGTGGCCAATGCCTTCCCCAGAATGGCTGGATGCGCCGGGAAGGGATCCCAGTCAGCAAGGACCCTTGACTATCAACTAGATGAGTCTTAAAAAGCACAGGCCGGAGTGATAGCCCAGCGGTAGGGCATTTGCTTTGCACGTGGCCGGCCTGTGCCGGCCTGGGTTCGATCCCCCGCATCCCATATGATCCCCGAGCACTGCCAGGAGTAATTCCTGAGTGCAGAGCCAGGAGAAACCCCCTGAGCATCGCCGGGTGTGACCCCAAAAAAAAAAAAAAAGCTCACCCTGCATGCAGTCCATCCCCTGCGTCCACCAAGAGTGATCCCTGAGCACAGAGCCAGGAATTAAGTCCTGAGCACTGCTGGGTGTGGCCCCCAAACAAGCAAAAAATAAAGCTTGCTCTGAACAAGAAGCATAAAATCAAATGAGGTGTCCAAGACGATTCTCATGAAGTATTTAAGGACACACCTGCCTTCCCCACGCACTTTAGACATGAGAAAGGCTTCCCCCAAGGTCAGGGCGAGAGAAAGATAGACGAGCCCTCTTAACAAGCAAGAGCCTTTCAGTAGGCCAGCAGTAAATGGTTAGTTTGCTCTGCAGTCAGAATTTTGATGACTTCCATGATGTAGATAATGATGTAAATAATCTGGGAGAAAGAGCTCAGTGGAACTCACTCCCTGAGACCCTGGGGCTGGGTGACCCACAAGTTCTGGAAGGCAGAACCCTCTCTAGTCCAGCCATGTTGCCACAGACGAGATGGTCTCCCTGCCTCCGAGCCATCTGGGCTCCAGGATCTCCCATTAGCTGAGCACTGAGCAAAGGTTGTAACTTCGCTTTGCCCAGTACCGGCCAGTCAGTCCACCTGGATAGCCTAATAAAGAAGGCAGAAAGCATAGACCCCCTTCCTCCACCACTTAAAAACTCCCCTCGGTCCCTTTGCAGCATTGCCTACCCTGACCCTGCCCCCAAGCCCATGGGCCTGGCTCCTGATGGAGGCCCCCCACACCTCACCTCACCCTGCGACCTTCCTTCCTGGACTTGGCACCAGCAGAGGCAAAAGGTCACCCAAACCCCTTTCCCCTGCAGTTCTCCCCTGGGACTTGAGGGTGTCACTACTGTGGGGGCAGGGGCTGTGAAGGGAGTGTTTAGGGGGCGTCCCAGCACCCTGGTGATAGAGACTCAGAAGTTCCGTCTAGGTCAGAGCGATGGTGAGGAGGAGAAGACTTTCAGAAGCTGGAGGCCATGCAGAGCTTGGCTATACTAGAAGTCACATATGACACTGATGATTGTGAACATTTGTGAGACCAGCTCTGGCTGGGCTTGGTCATAGAGAGCACCTGCTCCACAAGTGTAAGGCTCTGGGTTTCCCCCAGCATCCGGAGATCAGAAACTAAACTCTACACAGAAAAATCTGTGTGTAGGATATATGTCAAAACTCATTTTATGGGGGCCAGAGAGATAGCCTAGTGGGCAGGGCACTTGCCTTGCATACGCCTTATCTGGGGTCTATCCCTGGAACTCAGATCGCCCCCAAGTTCCACCAGGAGTGATCCCTGAGCATAGAGCCAGGAATCAGCCCTGGTCACCCCTAGGTGTGACCCCAACCCACCACCACCCCCTCACCCCCCAAAAACTAATTTTATGAAAAGGAGAGGCATGCAGGGACAGGCTGGACCCCAGGACCTGTCCCTGTCCTGGGCCGCCTCCGACTCTCTGTGTGACTGAGCTTGTCTCCATTGTTCTGGCACAGCAAGTGTTCGGGTCTCTCCGGGGACACAGGGCACGTGCTGGAGGATGACTGCAGCAGTGAAGCATGGCGTGGCGAGTGTTACAGAAGCTTGTCTGACAGGGCAGGGACAGTGTGTGTGGAGGGACGTGGGTGCTGGTACGTACACACGCTCTGACTGGAGCTCAACACAGCGAGGGAACGAGAAGGCCCTGTCCATCAGAGAAGGCTCCCCAGTAGGAGGCCTGAATCTGAGTGTGTGGACAATAAGGGGATGCTCCTCTAGGGTTGGTTGGGTTCAGATGCAACAGCCACGGCCCTGCCGGGGAAAACCCTGCTTTCGGTACAATCAGAAAATTCCCGATGTCAAAGCAACTCCTCTTTTGGTTGTTGTTGTTTTTTTTTTGGGGGTTGTTTGTTTGTTTTGGCTTTTTGAGTCATATGCGGGGATGCTCAGGGGTTACTCCCTGGCTCTGCACTCAGGAATTACTCCTGGCGGTGCTCGGGGGACCATATGGGATGTCAGGGATCGAACCCAGGTCGGCCACGTGCCAGGCGAACACCCTCCCCCGCTGTGCTATATAACTCTGACCCCAAAGTAACTCTTCCAGTGCTGCATGTGCTGAGCTGACTCTGGGGGCCAAGGACCACGAGTGAGATGTTCAGACTTACTGGTAGTTACCAGGACTCAG
>JAJIBD010013477.1:0-49423 GCA_021461705.1 Cryptotis parvus | reverse complement strand
AAAAATGTAGTTTTGTTCTTAGACTATATTACCAAATACATGATTTTTATTGACTTCCTTTAAAAGATATTTAATAAAGTTATAAATAATTTATCTTGAACACATTTTTATAATTGTTAGATTTATATAAATGTATATGTATGTATGTGTGTATGTATGTGTGTGTGTGTGTGTGTGTGTGTTTGCATCATCACAGAATATTTTCTGTTAGGAGAAATATATAACTACTTGTCCTCTACTGTAAGGTTTGCTGCCTGAAAATTTCTTTTATTTTAATATAACATGTTATGGATGTATTCCACAAAAAGTTTCTGTTTTTATTTGAACATTTTGAAATTCATTTAAATATCAACACACATCTTTATGTTCTTATGATATAGTAAACAGCTATCTCTCAACATATATTTGCTTTTTTGGGTCACACCTGACAGTGCTCAGAGGTTGCTTCTGGCTCTGCACTCAGGAGTTACTCCTGGAGGTGCTCAGGGACCATATGGGATGCCGGGGATCGAACCTGGGTTGGCTGTGGGCAAGGCAAACACCCTACCCACTGGACAATTGCTCCGCCTACTCACAAATATTTTTAATTGAACCTTCATTCTATTTTTTTTTCCTGCTTGCCCACTGTTTTTTGAAGTTGGTCAGCATAATCCTTAGGTAAGGGAGAAGCATAATGGGAAATATTAGTGCTTTGATTTAACGAACAAATGATACTATATATTTAATTTTTATTTAGATTAGATGGATGTTTTGTACATCTTTAATTTTAATATATTTAATTTTTTATTTCGAGATTAGATGGATGTTTTGTACATCTTTTATTTTGCATTTGAATCTAGTGTTTCAGTGAGATGTAACTTGGCCAGAGGTTGTTCCCTGACCAAGGTTCAGAGAAGCCATTGTAACCCGTTTCCATTGTGGGAAGGGTGGCGATTTGAATCTGCTGACATTCATTCATCAGAATTAAATCAAAGGCAAATGAACTCATTTAGACTTCTTAGAATGAAGGGAAGCATGTTTATTCTGTCTATATTTTTTGTACAATTAAATCTTCATTACGATTGCTCTCAACGCTCTAGTGCCTGCCACTTAACATGTGTTTAATACTTAGTGACGGATGCTGGAACTTATTTTTGCGAAACAACGCTTGCATAATGCAGGAGTCATCTCTTTCTTAGTTGCTGACAGGGTCCATGGAGTTTGCTGCGCTGGGCTGCGGGGACCCCTGATGGCAGAGGTCCCTAGGGGTGCATGACAGCTGTTTATCCCAGCATGCTGAGCGGCAGAGACAGGAGTGCAGGCAAGCAAGCTGCAACTCTAACAGTCTTGAAGAAACTTTGCATGTGCAGAGTGGATTCCTCTCACCCTTCTTGCACCCTTTAATATATAACCTTTTATCTTATATAAAGGTAAGAAAATGGGGTTTCTTATCTTTCTGTCTCTGGTGTTTTCTCGAATTTTCAGCAATCTTGGTTATCCTCTTTCCCTTCCCTGCACTCCAAGCTAGGAACCCACCTCAGAGAGATAATCTGCTTTATTTAACTTCACGGCTTCAGCCTTCTCTGACCTCCAGCCCCATCCCAAATCATTTCCCCTTGGCCATGCGACCCCCGTTTTTGTCCCTGAATCAACCCTCCTTTAGCCAGGGGTCAGCACACAGGTAGCGTGTGGATATCTTGGCGACTAGGAATAGTATCCAGTAAACATGTCAATGGGATTGGAGAAGGCAGAATTGATGAGAAGTGCTGAGTCCCCAGGTATCACAGCTAGGCAAGGGCCACACAGTAGCCTTGTGAGTTCCTTTCATTTATATCTAGTGGCTTTATCTCGATATGCTTGGGAAGGAGCGACCATTCCTAATGAGAGAGCATGATTTATGACACTAGTAATGATAGTTTCCTGCATGTTTCCAACACCAGAGTGTCCCAGACTGCCTGCTTCTCTCCACCCATATCTCAAGGGCCCTCCCACCCAGCCTCCTCCTCCCTCCAGCTAAGAGCAGTTCTTTCCACCAATGCTACAGGTTGTTGCCTTGGGCCATTTCCTGTTCCATTACTCGGCTTATTTACATCCCATATGTGAGACCCATCATTCTGAACCTTCCTTTTCTTTCCTGATGGACGTACATCATTCAGTACCATGCCCTCGAGTTGCAACACGTGGTGGGATATTGTACTAGGTCATCTTTTCTTGTGCTGCATAGTATTCCATCATGTGTGTAGGCCACACTGCCTTTGCTCACTCATTTTGGTTGGCTACCTGGATCGTTTCAAGTTCTAGGCTTTGGTAAATAGCACTGCAGTTTACTTAGGTGTACATATACATTTTTAAATTAGTAAGTTTGTAATCTTAAGACAACAAAGAGAAAGAATATCACTTTTAGGTTGTCACTGGGCTATGACTATGTAGAGAGAAGAAAATATATGTTTGGGCTCCACTATATTAAGCTTGGTCTGTTGATAGCATTAATAAGTTTTGGGGCAGTACCTTGGTTAAGGCTTCAAATTGATATTCAGGTCTAAATTCCATGTTTTCTGATTTCTTTGAAGGGCGTTAGTTTCTTAAAACTATTCTAATATCTCTTTGTTCATTTGGATTATATAACCTGCATCATAAGAATTTTTGTTTTATTTAAAATGCATTCACAATTTTCAGTATTTATAAGGAGACTTCAAGTCTGGTCAATATTGTGATAACAAAGTAAGTTACAAATATTTCAAGAGATAATAGAATATAATGCTTTAAGAATCACTTGTATCACTTGTCTTCCGGTTGATCATCGATTTGCTCGAGCCAGCACCAGTAATGTCTCCATTCATCCCTGTTGAGTGCTAGTGTAGCCCTAGGGCATCTGCTCACTACTGGAAGGCGAAGAGCCTCAAACCATTTATTCATATCATGGGATTGAGGTCCATCATCGTTACTGTATTTTATGCTTTAAGAATATAATAATAATAAAATATAAAATTTTATTAGAGTAACTTTATTACAATATCCTAGTAACATAAAAATAGTAATTTCTCTCTCACACACGCATATATATATATATATAAAACACACACACACATATATATATATATATATTTTGTAATTTCTCAAATGTTCCTTCAATGAGGTTAGGCATATATCTAATTGGGATCAAAAACAAGCTAAGATCCTTTAAGTTCTTTGAATTAAAAAATTATGCTACATGTTATTATAGTGTTAATAATTTTTTCATTTCATTTATAGATGAGGTATGTTATCCAAAATTGAAAATTTTGAACAATATAAGGAAAGTACTTTTTCCTGCAGAGAGTTTTGACACTTATTCTTTGTAAATTTGAAAGAATATAGATTAGCCAAAAAAAGTCACAACTTTCCAAATAGTGAAAGAGTTCTCTGTTTTCTTAAATTGGGGAAAATTTATTGATAAGCCTTTGTCTGTAGGTGGTCAGCACTGCAGCCCACCACAGCAGCATTTACCAGAGCAATTATGTCATGAGGAGGACGTGTTCTGGTTTCTGTGTATTGAGACATGTATGTTGTCTGA
Organism: Cryptotis parvus; assembly: GCA_021461705.1. Lineage (NCBI taxonomy): Eukaryota > Metazoa > Chordata > Mammalia > Eulipotyphla > Soricidae > Cryptotis > Cryptotis parvus. The sequence goes on along the minus strand of JAJIBD010013477.1, from coordinate 45,891 downwards.
TAGTGATGGTTCAAGGGTTCAGAAAGGCATATTTCATGCTTAGTAAAAGAAATTGTTCTCTGTATGAACTATCTCTCCTCTGTTCAGTCAATGAACTAAACCAGCATTTATTTTCTTGAAGTGGTAAAAACTTTTCATCAGTAGAGTGAATTTGGATTGTATTCTTTGAGAAAAGAACAAAGCTTGGCTATGTCAATGGAGAAATGTAGGAGTATCAAAAGACCCTCCTCCCGCCCCGCACATTCACACACACCAGTGTATGTGGTAATTCTCAAGTGAATAAAACCCTGCAGATATGAATTAGCAATGAGTTCCTGGGACTGAAAAAAATTTTTGTAACATTTTTGGTTTTGTGTCCAAGTAAAAATTGCATAAGTTATAGTGTTTGGAAGGATGAAGTGTGTGCATGTGTGTGTGTGTGTGTGTGTGTGTGAGAGAGAGAGAGAGAGAGAGAGAGAGAGAGAGAGAGAGAGAGAAGGAGGAGATAGAAATGTAGTGAGGAAAATTTACTGGAATATCAGCTTTTAATCTAATTTCATGTGTATGTGTATGTGTGTAATGTATACATCATGTATGTACATATGGAAAGCAGGGCTTGCCAACATGCCGTCACTTTACCCAATCCGAGCTGACATCTCAGTGCTAGCAAATTTCATCATGGCTTGTGCTCATCTTCCTTTTACTTTATCACTAAACCACAAATATTAGCTGATAGAAATTTTTTCTCCCTCAGGGGATATTTTCACTGTGTCGAAACATTTTTGGTCTATCATCACAGAGGTGTACCAGTGCTAATGGAGCCCAGCGATGTAACCAAATGCCCTACAATGCCCAAGACAGCCCCACAGAACACAGTTGCTTGTGCTAAGTCTGAGAGCGCTTGAGCTAGCGACACGGTCCTGGGCCCACCAGGACTGACCCGGTCCCACCCAGGATCTGAAGAAGAGCACTGGGACATTTGCTTCTGTTGTGAGTGCGGCTGAAATTCAGTGAGTAAAATTTTGATCACTTGACCACTTGACTTCCAGTTCTTCACCAATTTGCTTGAGCAGGTGCCAGTAACGTCTCCATGCATTGTGAATGAGGTCCATTAGTGTTACTTTTTTTTGGCATATCGAATACACCATGGGTAGCTTGTCAGGCTCTGCCGTGGCTCTGGGTTTATCCCAGGGGCCCAGTCTTTTCTATGTCAGACCATCAACCATCCAGGGCCCATGGCGCAGCCCTTGGTGTAGACAAGTCTGTCTCCTATCTGCCACCTGCTGATGCAGCCGGGCACCGCAGCCACACCTGCAATACCTCAAGGGGCAGGGGAGTAAAATTTTAATTTTCAAAAATAGATCTCATTTTTCTAAAAGTAAATTATTTGTTTTTTCTCATAATTTATTTTCTCATGTTATTTTTTGATAAGTCGGCATTCCTAAGGAAAGTTCCTGAATAGTCCAAGTGCCCACAATGACTAATTTACTGTAATTTCACAAAAATATCATAAAGATAAGTCAACGAGAAGCTTTTTTGTAAGCCGGGTTCTAAAATTTTTGTTAGGGCCAAAATTTCAAGTGCTAGAAGAAATTATTCCTATTGATCTACCTGTCGGCAAAAATCATGTTTTTTGCAGCAACCTCGGGCATCTACTTCATGTTTGTACTTAAAATATTCTTTGAAATTATTTTAAATCTATGTTGGGGCATTGCAATTGGATAAATGTAACTACTTAAAATAATTATTATAATGAGTGTTGCTAATGTGAGCTTCCATTTATTTTGTATATTGTTTAAGAACTTATCTCATTTTTCACCTGTTTTTTTAATTTTTTTTTTTTATTTTTAAAATTACAAAGATATACAATCAAAAAGTTCATATTTGGGTTTTGGTCATACAGTGTTCCAGAACCCGTCCCTCCACCAGTGCCCATCTCTCCCACCACCAACGTCCCGGTTCCCTCCCTCCTCCCCCAGCCCTCCTCCATGGCAGGTTCTCTATTTCTTTCCCTTTCTCTCTCTTTCTCTTTTCCTTCCCTTCCAGACTATGGATTACAGAACATACATTAAAGGGTTGTCATGTGTATTCTTTTGCCTCTATTTAATGCTCAGTTCTAGGTTTAGCCTGTTTTTTTTTGAGCTGAAACCAGTAGTGTTTGTGGTCACTCTAGGCTCGGTTCTCTGCATTGCCTTGGCAGAGCAAAGGGGGACCATGTTGTATGAGAACTGAACCCAGAACCTTACATATGAAGGGCCAAGTTTCTAATACTGGGCCAAATCCTTGGTTCTGGGTCGATTATCCCATAAGCTGAAGGTGTCTCTCAGAATGTTGGATGGTTAGGACACCATTATCCAGTGTGGGAGGGGGAGAGGCACACAGATGCTGTTAGGAGCTTATGTGACTTTGGGTGATCTGAAGCCAGCAGCTTTTCCTTCCAAAGTATGTTATAGTGTAGGTCAGATTTCTTTTTCTTTGTTATTTTCTAATTCTTCCCTGGGGTGACCAAATGCAAGAAAAGGTGGCTTATATTACAATTTAGACATTTTCACAGAAAAATATATATATTTTGTCTTTAAAGAACTTCTGGACCTTCACGATCACTATCACGATCTTCCCGTTGATCATCTATTTGCTAGAGCGGGCACCAGTAATATCTCCATATGTCCTGTCTCATGCCAGTAGAACCAGGGGCATCGGCTTACAGGAACATAAAGAGCCTCAAACCATTATATTAGGTCATAGGAATGACCTAACAATTATATTAGGTATTAATTGTTACTGGAATTTGGCATACCATATACAACACGAGAAGCTTGCCAGGCTTGCCTTGTGGGAGGCAAACTCTTTTAAACACCTCCAAATAAAGCATTTATTGATGAACCGCGAGCCGCTTGCAGCCGCGCTGAGCTGGGCTGTGATGGGCTGGTCTGCTGGGTGGAGTTCTGACGAGAGGGAAGTCCAAAAGTGGAAAAATGGCGGCGCCCGTGGAGTGAGAGGGGGGTGGCCTGGCTTGTTGTGAGGCTCTGCCGAGGTGGTGGGCCAGGGCTAGAACCCGCCATGCCTCCCGACTGCCTCATGAATGGCTGTGCACAGGGAGAGCAAGGAACAGTTCTGCCCCATGTGGGAGAGTCTCTGGACCAGCATACCTGGGCCGGATTGAGGAAAAAAGCTGCTGCAGGGTGGGGTGTCGGTGATCCGGGCTGTGATGGGCTGGTCTGCTGGGTGGAGTTCTCTGGACCTTATGAGAGAATAATTCCTATTACTAAAGTAAAGTGAGGAAGGACAGTATTTTCTGTTTGCTGCAGTAAGACTCACATATTGGCATTTGAATTTATGAGATTGATGAATGTATGGGGCATAAATGAGCTCTATAAAATATGATGACTCCCAGCTGGTCTCTCTAGATTAATAAAGGAGAGATTTGTAAAATCACAGTCAGGGTTCTCGCAGTTTTACGCTTCCATGTTTCTAATCTGTGGTTTCAAATCATCTGATACCATTCAATCAAAGCCAAAGTTGGCTTTCTCGCAAGATATTTTCCATTACTCAGACAGCTATATGTTACCTTAGAGCAATTCTACAAATATTATTTAAGCCATTAAAATTTTAGCAATTAAGATTGATCAGCATAACTGTATTCAAAAAGTTACTAAGTCCTGGGAAATCATGTTATTACTTACACTTTTAAAAATTTCATCAGCAAAAGGAGTATATATGTAATATTGATAACATTAATTTTTCCAATTTAGAGAAACAATCAGAAAATTTTAAAAATCAACATTTTTCAATGCTTTAAAGGTATAACAATGTTTCTTTGTATTCTTCTATAACATTAAAATTCTTATTTTTTATTGTTTTAGTGGAAATCCATTCTTTCATTCATGTCTGTAGTGTAATTAACTTTTCCATTACTTTTATTTCCCACCAGTTTGAAGAGAAAATATAGGATATTATGATATCCAAAAATTTAGTTTGATGAAGACAAAAGCCCAAATAATGCCTGGATAAAGTCTATGAATGCAGCTTTAGTTCCTTCTGTGCAGTTCCTTAAGGTAAATCCAGAAGGAAGTCAGTGGATTCTTCCACTGGAGAACTGTTGCTTTGAGCATCAAATGCCGTTTGTCTGAATTTTACTCACAGTAGGATTTATTTGAAATTGGAGTTAATTCTCCGAATGCCGCTGTTCCTTTATCCATTTAGTTTAGGAAGCATTCTAAATTTTTTTGTTGTAATTTCACACTATTCATATCTCCCTCCCCAGGAGTAGGGTCCACTGAAAGAGACCCCCTTCTTTGTTCATGCTAAGAAGCAGTGTCTCCCCCTCTTAAAAGTGTTATCCTGAGATGGAAGAGTGTCAAAACTTCAGTATCCACTTTTAATTCCTAGTTCTTCAGCTGTTTTCTCACGTTAACACTTAATTCCTCTGTTAAAGTCATCCATGAGCTTTGGAATCAACTTTTCCTCCTCTCAGTCTTAATTTCTCAAACTTTTTTCCAATCACGTCCCACTTCTAACTTTTTCTTCCTTTCCAGGAGCCCTTATCCTACCATTTGGCTCACTAGTCACGTGACATGTTTCCCCCAATTTAGCCGTTTTCTCTTGGGGGTCCACAGAGGACATAAGGCGTCTGTTGAGAACTGCTATTCTATACTGCTGTTAATGCTGATGTTTTGACATTCTGCAATAAATTCAAAATGTTTTTAATGGCATCAAGGATGAAGAATTCTTTCCAGAAATTTCTCAGTTGACTTTGCCAAGATCCATTAGATACATCCTTATCTATGGTAGCTACAGCTTTCAAAACACTATCATAAATAATAAGACTAGAGATTTTAAACGCCTTGACCCTGAACTCTAGAAAGGATGTTACAGTGGGAATAAAAACAAAAACAGTAATGTCCTGTGCATCTTTATCAGTGCTCTAGAGTAGCCGGGTGCATTGTCAATGAGCAGTAATATTTTGGAAGAATTGTTCTTTTCCTCAACAACAGTCATAGAACAGTCAACGGACAGGGCCAGAGAAAGAGTTGAGGAGGTAGAGCATTAGCCTTACACTGAGCCCGGTTCCGTGCCCTGAACTTCATACGGCATCCCAAGCACTCCCAGGAGTGGTCGCTGAGCATCCTGTGTAGGGACCTTCCTTACTGGTTCAGAAAATAATTATCCAGTGACCCATGTTGTAAGCACATTTGCTGTCGTCCAGGCTTTATTATATTTACCATTTAGAAAGTGCAGGCAAAGTTGATTCTTAAGAGCTCTGGGATATTCAGAATTAGTGGCTGCATCGCTGTGTTCCACGCTTACCAAGACTCAGTCTGTGCTTTAAGGCACATGTTGACTTCCTGCCTCGTAGCAATGAAAATTCGAGTAGCATCAGTATCTCCTTCCCAGAGAAAGCCTTCCCATGTCCTGTGGCCGTGTGTCTGCCATCAGTGATTTTAGAGCCTCTGAATCTCTTGCTGTAGCTTCTCTCTCCACATTTGCTGCTTCTCCTTGCACTTGGATGCTATGAGAATGTCTCTTCCCTTAAGTCTCCTAAACCAGCCTCTGTTGACCCAGGGGTTTCTTCTCCAGCTACCCCAGCTTCCGGCCACCTAGGAATTGGGGAAAGAGCAAGAGTCTTGGGTTCAGGGAATGTGCTGGCCCATTTGATTTTTTCTCAGACAATCAAACATTCTTCCCACCAGCAATCAGGTTATTTTTCTCTCTTATCATTTGTGTGTTCACCAGACTAACACTTTTCATTTCCTTCCAGAACTTTCCCTTTGTATTGACAACTTGGCTGAATGTTAGCTCTCAGTGTCTCAGGTTTGGACACGGCTTCTTCATGAAGCCTAATTTTAGTTTTGGATTTCAAGTGAGAGACACACACCAGCTCCTTTCCCTTGCTCTTGGAGAACAGCACAGCTTGGTTGATTGGCCTAATTTCAGTCTTCTTGTTTCCTTGGCAGAGAAGCCAGCCAACAGAAAGAAAGAAGAGGAAATCCCATTCCATAGAGCTAATCAATCTGATGTTTTGTTGTGCACAATTTCATATGGGCAAGGTTCTGTTGTACAATAATAATATCAAATAATAATAATGAAAGAATGGCAACATCAAAAGTGAACAGCAAACAAAAACAATAATCACTCCACAAGTCGGAAATAGTGTGAGAATTACAAAAATGTGACACGGAGACACAAAGTGGCCTGTTCTTGGAATAGTGATATAACCTAGAGTGCTCAGAGAGGGTTATCACACACCTTCACCTGCTGGGAATAGGCCTCTGTCAAGGGCAGAATCGTGAGGCCATATTCAGCGAGGTACCAGGGGGCTCCAGTGCTGTTTCATGCTCTTTCAGGGAACGCAGTGACCATGTGGCATCTGCCCTTGTCTCTGCTCTTTGGTGTCATCGGTTGCCAGCAAAGGATCTGTTTGCTCTGCTCCCACCTCTTCATGAGAACACTTCCTGCCAGCTGCGCTGTGTCACTAGAAAACCTCTGCATGTGTGTCCCTGGGGAAAGGCCAGAGAGTTCATGTTAGGGGACCCTAGAGACCACAGCTCCCCACTCCTGCCAGCAAAGCTGGAATCATGGGTTTGGACACACAATATTTGCCTCGTGGTTTGTATACACAAACATTTTATCAACTATTCTCTCATTTTTTGACAATCTAATAAAAATCAGAAGAGCCCCTTGGTGTCTCCTGTTGCTCCTGCGATTTGCTGTGTAATCCCCCTTTAAATCTTTGGCAGATAGACTTTTTATTAGTCTTTTGACTCACAGCATTTCTTTTTTATTATTGCTATATTACAAATTACACTTATGGTTATTCAGTGTTTAAAAAATTTCGCAAATGATGAGGTGTGGGTGTTTTCTTCCTTTTTTTTTTCACTCACAGAACATAGTTCCAAAAATGGTTTCATGGAAATCTTTGGATGGCCAGCCCGAGCGGGGAATATTAGCATGATTTCATTTGGGTTAGCTCACTTGTGATCCTAAGAGAGTGTTTTGGTATTGGTTTTGATAAAACTTCACAACCAATGGGAATTTTTTTTGAGTGAGTGTGGAGGGGCCTTAATGCTGGAAATAATTGTGTTGGCCACGACCCCAGAGCTGCACAGATGAGAAAAGGATGCAGGAACTTCTGCTGTTTATACATGGGTCTGTAGCGCGGAGCCGGAGAGCAGCACGGGGAAGCCGAGGGTAAGATGGCTAATAACCTTGTGGTTTTCGAGTTCATTTTTCTGCTTTCCTGCTGGGGCAGAGCATGTGTTTGCAGAGCAAAGGCAAAGGCAGTTGCTTCTGTGGTGCAGGACAGAACTACTGTGGTCTGGGATAGAGAGGGGTGCGAAGTCTGCTTCAAGTGGATTGATTTCTTCCACTGCTTCTCTTGGTTTTATTTATCCTCACAGCTTGTCATAGAGTTCCTGTCTTTAAAAAATAACCATACACTAAACAAAACTCAGGTAAGAATCTACCTAAATGGAGACAGTCATGTGTGTTGATATCAGACTCTTTTAGGGGGTTCCAAATGCATATGGATTAGTCAGTGTGTTGGAATTGATGTATATTGTTACAGAAAATAAAGTGACTTTCTTATGCAATTTCTTCTGTTTATGCTCCATGCACTGAGAGTTATTTTCATTTTGCTAGCCCTCCTGCTGGATTCCTGTATGGTTTGAGAGAAAGTATTCTTCAGAGTTAGCAGGGATATTGGCTTCTTTTTATAAGTTCCCAGGGTAGCGCCTGGAAGCGAGGAAGAGAATAAAATAACATCTTACACAAAATAAGAAGGCGGGAGAGGTTTACCAACATAGGAATCATTGACTAAACTGCTGGGGGTGGAACTTGGCAACCTTTGGGAAGCACTTTTTCATATTTCCAGAAAAGATAAATTATAGAATGAACATTGAGCAGGAAACGCAAATAAAAATGTAGATATTTATATTCTTTTGAGTGGTAGTAACCTGCCAGTACCATATGGCAATAAAATATGTTATTGATCCTTTGTTTCTAGCAATGCTAATTGTTCTATTTTCTAAGATCATGTGAATCTATTACTGCTCATGTTTCAGTGGGGTAGGAATTGTAACTTTTTGCTGAAATGTTTTGTATTTTATTGTGATATATACCATGCAGGAAATATTTTTGAATCATAAAATGAAAATATTCTGAATTATTTTTTGGGGGTCCCCAGCAGCATTTGGGACCCTGCTCCTAGTGGCATTCCACCTGGCCGGGTGGACCTGGAGGTTTGGAGTCTGAGCTGCTCAGGTCCAGCGCTGCTGAGGACCACTTTCGGCCACACCCAGCACTAGTCAGGATCTTGGGGGGCTGGGCTCAGAAACGTGCAAGTGTTGCACCCCTTTGAGCAACCGTATTTTTAATTTTCAATTAGGGCAGACCTGGTAGTTCTGGAGCCTGAGGGAAGGCACTCCCACAAAAATCAGCTTGAGAGACAGGTGGTGCTCAGGGTTTGTCTGTGCCATCCTTGGTGATGTAGTAGGGCACCAGCTGGTGCCAGGGATCAAACCTGGGGCTTGTACATCTGAGGTATGTGTGTAATTGACCACTGGAGCGTTCTCTTGGCCCTTTAAAAATATTTTTATAGAAGCATGACATTAACCTCAAAAGCAATGTATATATTTCTAAAGCTTCTGTGTGGTTTTGTAATCTGGAATTAAACATCAGCATATTTGCATGATATTAAAAGAAATTATGTGTTACCTTTCCTCTGAAACTTGAAGTAGCATTTCATTATAATATATATACACTTTAGGCGCTCGCCATTGAATATTAGCATGTGCATATACTGCACACTGGCTGCTGAAATGCAGTTCTGCCTTTCCTCCTTAGGTTCCCCCTTGTCTCAAATGGCCCACTCTTACTTTCTGGCAATCACTGGACTGCTCCTATATTTCTAACAAAACATGTATTAGCTAATGTATTTGGTTTATATACTTCAGATGAACTTAAGGCTTATTCTCTGTTTACTTCACTAGTTTATATCCTCTAGGTCTGTCCATACTGTGGTAAATGGTAGAACTTTTTCTTTTTAATAGTTTAATAGAATTCCATTGTATGTGCATCCCACATGGGTTTTTTTTTTTTTTTCAGTCCATTTGTTAGTAGGTACTTTGGTGTTTCTAGTACTGGGATAGTGTACTAAACACAGTTTTCTGTACTGGGATAATGTACTAAACACAGTTATCTATATCTCTTTTTATTCATGGTTTTGTATTTGGGGTAAATATCCCAGAGTGGGATAGCTAAATCTTATGTAATTTTAGTATTTTAAGGAATCTCTATGCTAATTTTGAGATTTTCTTCACCAGTTTCTATCCCCACCAATAGTTCCTGTATTCTAACCCTTACTTCTCGTCTTTCGGATAATAAGTATTGTGTGAGGTGATAGAGCATTGAGATTTTAATCCTTATCTCTCAAATAAGAGGTGATAAATTTCTTTTCAAGTTTCTGTTTGCCATGCAGAGTCTTATTTAGAGTACTGTCTATTCAGGTTGTCTGTACATTTTAAAGTGTTTTTAAACTCTTGGGTTTATGAATTCTTAAAATCTTCATATGATGTGTGAGGAGTAGATTTCACTTCCCATTAATTGTGAAGGGTTTACTATTTTATAGTGATACGAGCCTTTCTTTGCTCTGAAGAATATTTTTCCTCATATGTAGCACCATTTGTTAATTTAATTCTAGAGCTTATTTTGGTGTGGAAGTTGAATCACCAAACACGTACCTAAGGCCTGTGTCAATTCATGTATATCTTTTTCTATGTTATGCTTTTAGGTCCTACATTCAAGTTTGTAACCCATTTTTAAGAGATTTTTCTGTTATAGTGCTAGAATGTGGTAGTTTCGTTCTTTGAACTGTGGCCGTCCAGTTTTCCTAATATCATTTATTGGAGAGTGTAGCTCATTTTTCCTCTTCACCTTTTAATTATGTCTATCATGTGTGGTTTTATAGCTGGCTTTCAATTCTGTTCCATTGATTTGTGCATCTTTTTCTATTCCAATACCATACTGCTTTAATTACTATTGTTTTGTGCCCTAGTTTTGTGTTGGGAAACTTGATACCGTCATGTTTGTTCTTTGTCTTTCTGTTATTTATGATCTTCTGTAGTTCTGAATAAATTTCATGGTTTTTTATTTATGTAAAAAATATCACTGGGATTTTGATAGGAACTGTGCTGTCTATGTTAACTTAGATTAAGTGATTATTTTAGTGATATTAATTCTATTCTATGACTAAGGATTCATCCCCTTTTATATCGTTGGGCTATAAATTTATAAAAATGCCTTTATTGTGAGGGAATAGATTATTGCATGTTTTTTATTTTGCATGCAGGCATATTTCAGTTGGATTCAGTGACATTTGATCATTGGAATCCACTTCTGATACTGCACTTGGGTGTGGTTTTGAAATTTATGATGTTTCATGAAGGATTAGAGCCACAAATATTAGACTGCAAGTATAATGGCAGTCATTCTTTAAAATTGATAAATGATCTCAGCCTGCTGCTATCCAAGAAATACCACTTCTCTGATGGTATTACAAAGGCAATTGAAGTATGCCGCAATGCCAAAACATCCCAACATTTTACTCTATAGAAAGATTTTAGAAAAGCATTGAAAGAGAAGTTTAGCTTCCTGGGCTGAGTCTTAAAATCAGTGGAATTTGGAGAACTGCCAATTACCCAAGAAAGAAAAAAGATGATTTATTTTACAGATTTAATTGGAGCAAATGGTTTTAAAGCTTGAAGAATAGGGATGAGTTATCAGCTTCATTAGAGCATGAAAAAATGCACCTTTCTGAGTATAGATCTTGGATTTAATAGAATCTTAAAATTCCTCAGAGCAGTTTGGGGATATTCTTTTTCTCCTCTGCCTTCTCTCGCTCACCCTTCATTAACATCACATCATGCCGACACAATCATATTTCCCAGTGCAATATGGTCTGAGGATGCACCTACAATTTTAAAGTGGATAAATAAACTTCATTTGACACATTATCTTCTATTTTTGTCACACATATATAATGTGCAGGAATGTTATGTGATTTTATTTTTAACCACAAGGAGTTAATACTTGATTCCAGAATCCAAAACAAATACTGGACTCGCTAGCTAGCCCCACTAAGCTGCTCTGGTATTTTAGAACTGTGCATCTTGAGAATTTACAGAGAATGGGTAGAAATGGATATTGAAATGACAGAGTGTAGGCATGGGGGGAGGGGAGGAAGCCAACAATCCAAATTTCAATTTCACAGCTGTAAATCCAAGCAAATTATAATCCTTTAAAGGGGTCCAGGTTTTACTTGGGGAACAGATAGAAGTATAGGTGCTTTAAAGGCGTAGATTTTATGTTTAAGCAGAGCTATATCAGCTTTTACTCTCATGCTCTCCTCTTTCATTTTCTTTTGCCTTTATTTTCTTGAAATAACATTGGCTTATCACATTGTAAAGATGTTAGGTGCATGGCGCTCTAGACTGACATCTCGACATACTACAGTGTGGGCACCATCAAAGGCTAGTGACCATCCTTTAAGGTATAAATGATCCCTTTTAAGTGGTATATTCAAACAAGAGATCCTTTAACTTCTCAGTGGCAATTTTGTTTCTGGTTTTCATTGACCTTTATTTAATTAGAGATGAAGTACATTTCATTATATTTATTAAAATAATATATTTATTGAGTTATATGGAAATAATCTTCCATATAGTTCATCATATTATATTTATTATATATATTTCATTATAATTCAGTGACTGAAAATGAGATGGGGACACAATTGATTTTGTTTGTTTCTTTCTGTTGTGTAAATAAAGGACGACTTTGTGACAATTACTCCTTCACATTTGGAAAGAAAAATTTTTATCCAAGAACAATAGCCCTTGTTAGTTTTATTCCAGTTGGTGAAGACCTTATGCAAAGTTTATGTTGCCAATGTATAACTTAGAGTACATATATCCAGAGTGAAAAGAAAAGAACATATTTACTAGCACTTTCCCCCTCATTTTCCCAATCATGATATCTATTTCTTGAAGTTTTTATCTGAGTAAACTAGAACTAGTATCAAAATAGCACTCATTGTTTTTTTCTGATTTTCATCATTTCAGGAAAATAAATTAGCTTCTGAGTTTGTCTTTTTTAGCTAATGGTGCTCATGTGATCATTTTATGAGTTGTCTATTCTATTACAAATCTTGCTATTACTTAATAGACTTGACATACACCAAACACACGGATCATAGTTAAAAGATAAAACACCTATCCTTTCAGATTTATTATTATTAAATAAGTGCATTTGTCATTTTAAATGGGCACAGACCTTTTAACACTTTAATTAAACATGTCTTGGCTGAATCCCAAACCTGCACCGAGATGGACCTGAGTTCCCTGTGCTCATCGTCCGTGCCCAGTGGAGGGGGTTGATTATGAGCAAGTGGGACTCGAAGCTTCTGTTGTGAAAAGAGAATGTGGCTCATTCACTGGAGGAAATCAGCCCCTCACAGACAAGATGAATTTCAAACAAAATGATTCCACCATAATCTGCTCAGCAAAAGATTATTAATACTATTATATACTGAAATTTAATCTGGGCAATTTATATCCAAATATATTTGGTACAAATTGCTCTTCTGTGCAGTGGAGATGTAAGGGAGAAATATTTCATACCAAACTTATTGTAAAAGACTTTTTGTTGCCATCTGATGACACACATTTCTCTTATATTGAGTAAAAGTTCATTGCAGATGCTGTAGATGGTACCTTATCGTGATGTTAGCTTTCAATTTGTTAAAATTTGTTTTTGAGTAAATCGAAGAGAACCCAGCACTGTCTCATAAGCATAGACTTCCATCGACCAGTTAGAAATAATAACCTTGGTAATAGGTACTGTCTCATTGAAGGGAGACTGGGACAATTTTAGACTAGTTTCTTCCACTAGTTTTTGTGGGAGAAAATTCCCACGTGGTATTGGAGGTTTCTCTAGCTCTCTGCCAGTCCGACTGGAAGTTCAGTGTAGGCCTTGCAGGTGTCTCGGCTTGTGGTGCTAGAGAAGATCTAGGACACATGCCCCAGCAGAGATCAGGGACCTCCAGGGCCACACCTGGTCATACAGGGCTGGGGGGCTCATGGAGATGACATATCTGAAGCCCTGTACCGCCTCACCAACACCTACTTCCAAGACTTGGAAGGTATAACGTTCTGTTTCTTCACCTAGGCAATTCAATATGCTGAAGTTCTTCCAAAACTTGAGTTCGTGACAACAGAAAAGATCCAGTGACTTATTACTCAATTTGCAGTCACAGATCCATATCTTCTGTTTGCTCACAGGATGAGGTAGAACTGTTAAGTCACAGATGAAGAGTAGAAGTGATAAGTGCGCAGTAAGCAGAGCATTTAATAGCAGGGCAGAGGAGTGGGAGATGGAGAAGTTCCAGAAATTCAGTGGACCATCAGGTCATTCTGGAAGGTTCTGTCTGTCTGCTCCTCCTAATCAGGAGCTGAGTTGATGGCTGGGAATTCCTAAGGGCTGCAGCAGGAGTTAATGCGTCATAGTTCGTCGTTTCCCTGGGGTCATGATTGAGACAGGATTGGCCGCTCAGAGTTGCTTCCATTTTCTTACTATTTTCTGATCTTGTCTAAAGCTCCTTGACTCCTTCATTTCCTTTCAACAAAGCTCAGCTGTAAAATTATGATTGTGTGGTTGGTTTGAAAGCATTGATTGCAATGATTATGTTATAAGTGGACAGTAAAGACCCAGTGTCCTAACTATCTACAGCTGTCTTCAAAACTTTTGATGTAAGATGAAATTAAATTTTACCTCATGTGCAGATTGGTGGGAGGTATTACAGCATTTGTGAGGTTAGAAGCAGGAGGAGATTTTCTAATGAAGGCTCTGGGTATACAATATGTCCAGAACCGAGTGGACAGGAGAATTGTCTGTCTAGATTTGCCAATGGTATATTCATTGGTATAAACTAGAAATTGGTATAAACTAGAAGATTATCCCACCTGCACGGCAAAAGCCTGACAAGCTTCCCATGTCATATTTGACATGCCAAATACCAGTAACAATTATAGACCTCATTCCCATGACTTGATGGAATGGATTGAGGCTCTTTATGTTCCTGGAGTGGGCAGATGCCCTTGGGCTATCTCGCATGTGACAGGACCTATAGAGATGTTACTGGTGCCCGCTCAAGTAATTGATGATCTACGGAAGTCAAGTGCTCAAGTGATATTCATTGGGGAAGGGTGAGCAGTCACTGTCCACTCTGGGATTAGTTTGTACCATTAATTTAAGCTCAAGGAGGGTGTTTATCTCTATAAGCCAATGAAAATATCGTGTTCCAGAGGTCTTGATGTTTAGAAACAGAATCCAAAGAAAAAATAAACAGTACAAACATTCACTTTCTCAGTTCGGTGTGAAGTCTTCGCGTATAAGGAAAAAACTCTTATACATTAAGTGTTTTTCCTTCTAAGTTCCCATCTATGTTCACACACTGCTTCAAAGATGTCTGTGGTTAAGTGTAAATATTTGTCTTTGTAGATACAAATATACAATGTAAATAAGTATATATACAAGTATACTATACATATATGCATACTTTATTTTTAATTTTTTATTATGATCACTGTGAGATATACAATTAAAAAGATGTTTATGATTGGGTTTTAGTCATACAATTTTCCAGTACCGTCCCTCTCCCAGTGTCCTATTCCCACCACCAATGTCCCCAAATTCCCTCCCCTCCCACATCCTGCCTCTATAGCAGGTACTATTCCTCTTCTTATCATTTTATCTCTCTCTGCTCTCTCTCTCTCTCTGTCTCTCTCTCTCACTCTTACACATTGTGACTTGCCCTATAGACATTTAGGGATTGTCATATAAATCCTTTTGTGTACGTTCAATGTCCGGTTCTAGTGTGGCATTAACATTTCCCACAATTAGTAGAGCACTAGTATATATTTATATACCACTAATGAACATATATACATACTTTAAATCTCAACTATTTGTCATGATATAACAGTAATTATATTTGAAATAGATTTAATTTTCTTTCTATTCAACTATATATAAATGTTTGGGTAATTGAAAGAGCTAAGTGCACTATTATAATGGAACTTTACCTACTTCAGATTTTTAGGGTAATCTGGAAGTCAATTAACAACCAGTTCTTGAAATTTAGCTTCTTTTAATGAATCTGAATTATTTTATAGAATGTGGAATACCTGCCACCTGGAAGAAAAAGAATTGTTCTGTAAGTCAGTAAATTCTAGGCTTCAGCCTTATTCACCCAATGGTGAATGTGTGATGTTATAGAAAATGGAATAGCTATGAACAAAACAAAAGCCCCTGGTTTCTTCAAGTCTGTATTCTAGATGGTGATGCAGGAAGAATTCTGTATGATTGTGTATTGACTGATACGGGCTTAAAGAGAGAAAAGGCAGGGAGAAGAGTGAACGTATTACCTTTTGATGGTATAGTTAGAGCAGTCTCTTAGTCCAGGGAAAGAAAGAAGGAAAAGGAAGGAAGACATTCCTTGAGGAATAAATAAACAAATACACTCCACTTTGAGGAATCATGCTGTAATTGAGGGTGGGCCTGGGGTAAGGGGCTATAGGAAATAGAAATAAATGCTCAAGTTCCATTCAGGAGATTGTTTATATCTTCAGGGAATGGTCAGAAGGCAACAGCTGCAGAAAGGAGGAAGGCAGAGGCAGTGAAACCAGAAAACTAATTTTTAGCTTAAGCTTCAGGATAGCTGTTTACTTAAAAAATGTTCCCACGTCCAACCCTAGGAACCTCAGATCTAGAAATCCTATATTATGAACATTTGAGTGGAACCGTTCGGATGATGTGATCCAGACAGACCCTTGTCATACTCTTCCTCTGCATCTCATGTGATTTTTTTTTGCATATTTATCTTATTTAGGTTTTCGGGCCAAAACACAGTCAGGAAACCAAGAGGCAGACTAAAAAGAAGTGATAAAAAGGAAAAAAAAACACTTTTTTTTGTTAGTGACATAGAATAACAACTTCACTGAGATAACGGACGAATTAAATTTAAAGACAAATATGGGAAGTTTGAGGACGGAAAGTGTGGTGCTGTTTTGGAGAAGAGAAATGAGAATTGATGGAGGGAATATTTTCTGGTTGCCCTGGCAGACTCAGCATCTTTCTCATGCTCACTGTTGAGACGGAGGAACTGAACAGGCACTCAATGGTGTGTTACTTCTTCTTTTTTTTAATTAAACATTTTATTATACCACCGTGACATACACAATTACAACGTTGTTCATGTTTGGAGGTTTCGGTCACATAGTGTTCCAGCACCCGCCCTCCACCAGTGCCCATGTCCCACCACCAATGTCCCCAATTCCCTCCCCCTCCCATAGTCTGCCTAAATGGCAGGTTCTTTATCTCTTTTCTTTCTCTCTCTCTCCTTCCTTCTCCTACAATTGTGGGTTGCACTACATACACTTGGAAGCCATCATGTGCATTTTTTAAAAGCCATCATGTCAATTATTTATGATATTTAAAGAAAAGAATGTAATCTTTTTTTTTTCTTTTCTTTTTAATTTTTATTATACCACCGTGAGACATACAATTACAAAGGTGTTCACAATTGGTTCTTAGTAATACAGTATTCCAGCACCCATCCCTCCACCAGTGCCCCATTTCCACCACCAATGTACCCCCACAACCTCCCACCCACCCCTAGGCTGCCTCAACAGCAGGTAGCCCTGTTTCCTCTCTTTCTCTCTCTCTGTCTCTCTCTGTCTCTGCATCTCTCTCCCTCTTCTTTTACACATTGTGGCTAGCCCTGCAGATATTTAGAGTTTATCACTTAAGTCTCTTTGTGTATATTCAATGGTGAGTTTTAATCTGCCATTACCATTTCACACATTTAGTAAAACACGGTATCTATTTATATCCTATTAATGAATGCAGTCATTCTAAATCTGTCCTTTTCCTTCTGATTAATTTCACTCAGCATGATAGTCTCCATGTCCATCCATTTGCAGGTAAATTTCATAATTTCATCTTTTCTGACAGCTGCATAGTATTCCATAGTGTAGATGAACCACAGTTTCTTTAGCCAGTCCTCTGTTCTCGGGCACTTAGGTTGTTTCCAGATTCTAGCTATAGTGAATAGCGCAGAGATGAATAAAGAAGTAAAGATAGTGTTTCTGCTATGTGTTTTTCGGTCTCTCGGGTATATTTCCAGGAGCGCTATTGCTGGATCAAATGGGAGCTCAATGTCTAGTTTTCGGAGGAATGCTCATATTGTTTTCCAAAAGGGCTGGACCAGTCAGCACTCCCACCAACAGTGGATGAGAGTCCCTTTTTCCCCCCACATCCATGCCAGCACCGGTTCTTCTTGCTGTTTTGGATGTGTGCCAGTCTCTCAGTTCTATGTTGGTATCAGCCCTTTTGACATTTATTCACACATATTCCCTTCTCTATCTTACCTAACCTCTGACTCCCTCACTTTTGTGGTAAATTCCACTTTTGGTAAGACCACCTAATATACTTATGTCATGCAAATAAATGCAGCCATTCTATGTCTCTCTCTTTCCTTCTGACTAATTTCATTCAGCATGATCCTTTCCATGTCCATCAATTTATAGGCAAATTTCATAACTCATTTTTCCTAACAGCTGCATAGTATTCCATTGTGTAGATGTACCACAGTTTCTTTTTCCAGTCATCAGTTCTCAGGCATACTGGTTGTTTCCAGGTTCTGGCTATTGTGAATAGTGCTGCTATGAAAATAAAAGTGCGGATTGTGTTTCTGCTGTGTGTTTTTGGCTTCCCAGGGTATATTCCCAGGAGTGCTATGGCTGGGTCAAAAGGAAGCTCGATATCTAGTCTTTGGAGGAATGTCCATATTGTTTCCCAGAAAGGTTGTACAAGTCGACATTCCCACCAACAATGTATGAGAGTCCCCTTTTCCCCACATCCACGCCAGCACTTGTTGCTTTTACCCTTTTGAATATGGGCCAGTCTCTGTGGTGTGAGGTGATATCTCATTGTTGTTTTGATTTGCATCTCTCTGATGATTAGTGATGATGAGCATTCTTTCATATGCCTTTTGGCCATTCGAATTTCTTCCCTTGTCAAAATTTCTGTTCATCTCTTCTCCCCATTCTTTTATGGGGTTGGCTGTTTTTTCTTATATAGCTGTACCAGTGCCTGATATATCCTGGATATTAACCCCTTATCAGATGGGTATTGGGTGAATATTCTTTCCCATTCTGTGGACTGCCTTTGTATCTTAGACACTGTTTCTTTTGAGGTGCAGATACTCTTTAGTTTCATGTAGTCCCATATGTTTATCTTTTCTTCTAGTTGCTTTGTTAATGGTGTTTCACCTTTGAAGATGTCTTTAGCTTCAATGTCGTGGAGGGTTTTTCCTATATTTTCTTCAATGTATTTTAGGATTCAGGTCTGATATTGAGATCTTTAATCCATTTTTATCTGATTTTTTGTGCAAGGTGTTAGACACAGGTCCAAATTCATTTTTTCACATGTAGCTGTCCAGTTTTCCCAGCACCACTTGTTGAAGAGGCTTTCCTTACTCCAGTTTGGACTCTGCACCTTTATCAAAGATTAACTATCATGTCTTTGAGGGTGGGTGTCAGGATACTCAACTCTATTCCATAGATCCACAGGTCTGTTTTTATTCCAGTACCACGTTGTTTTTATTGCTGCTGCTTTGTAATGGTGTGTTACTTCTAAATATTACCAGGGATTCAGGGATAAAAATGGATTGGCGTAGATAGTCTTCATTAACTGAAATTAGAGAATCCCAGACTGGGGTAGAGACAATGACATTTTTGCTGAGGGTCATTTATTAATAATACAGCAAGTAAGAGGGATGGGAGTGTAGGTATGTTATAGGGGAGGATTCGCAGGCAGTAGTTTCAATTGGTGTGGAATTCAAAGTGGATCCAAACATAAGTTATGTGAACAAATAGAGAAAGAAATCAGAGATGAGCTTAGTATTAAAATTGGAGGTGATGCTAGTTACATAACGGCTTTCCGGTTCTATAATTAGTGGAAAGTGATATACTGTTATATTGATTTAAATTATTTAAATATTAAAATATTTAAAATTTAAAATATTTAAAATTAAAATGTTATATTAATTAAATTGATTTAAATAGTAAAACATGAGAATATCATACAATTATTGCAATAGTAAATTTTTGTCTTTAAAATAAGATTCCATCCCTGTGTTATCTAACTAACTGAGCAACAAAAGTTTTCTAGGAAATATTTATTCTTAAAAATATATTTCAAGGGGCCAGAGTGATAGTCCAGCAGGGAGGGCGTTTGCCTTGCACAAAGCCAACCCAGGTTTGATCTCCGGCATCCCATGTGGTCCCCTGCACACCACCAGGAGTAATGCCTAAGTGCAGAGCCAGGAGTAACCCCCTGAGCACTGCTGGGTGTGGCCAAATAGGCAAAAAAAAATTATATACTTCAGTACTTATTCAGGTGTGCAAAACTCTCCCTTGTAAAAGATGAATGAAGAAGGAGGAAATGATGTACACACATTTTTGTCATGTAAATAGTTGCATATTATTCAGGGGCACTGCCTGTTTCTTTGCTGAGATTCTAAATCGTTAGTCATTTCACCTACCTTCTTGCTATTTTTTTCTGATGTTTGTCAGTCTTCCAACCTCGTTAGAAAAAAATCTCCAAGCAGCATTAAGAGCTAGACAGAAATGTTCACATTCAACAAATTGTAAGGCTGTCATTTTTCTGGATGATTATTATTATTTTGTCAGTTTCATGGATGAAATAAGATTTAATTCTATGTATTGATGTTGTTCAGAAATCATAATCAATACTATGATTTGGGTGCTCAGTGTAATTGATGTAAAACAAGTATATTTTAAAATTTAATAATTATTTCTGTCTAGAAATTTATATTGTCTAAACAGTTTCAAATTATTCCATTTATTTGGTGAAAAGCTTAGACCAGCGCATTGAATACAATGACCGGTGCTGACAGTGGTATTTACATGACTTTGGTGTGACATTTGGTGTCATCTCTTGTACATTATACAACCATGTTGCAAGATAAAAATGTCCTGTTGGTGTTTATTTTGAGTACTTGGCATTTTGCTGTTTTTCCCACCATCAATGGATGCATTTTAAGAATCTATTTGTAAAATAGAGACTCACAGACATGGGGCAGAGCTGCTACTTGCTCTCCCTGTGCCCAGTAGCTCACGAGGCGCCCAGGAGGGATGGCGGGTTCTAGCCCTGGCCCGCCAGCCCAGCAGAACCTTGCAACAAGCCAGACGACCCCCCCACTCCATGAGGGCCTCCATTTTCCCACATCCGGACTTCTCTCTCGTCAGAACTCCACCCAGCAGACCAACCTATCACAGCCTCAAGCGGCCGCCGCACGTTCATCAATAAATGCTGGACTTAGACTTAGAGCTGACTACAAGAGTATGCTACCTGCATAGCAGAGCCTGGCAAGCTACCCGTGTTGTATTTGATATGCCAAATACCAGTAACAATTATAGACCTCATTCCGAAATGGATTGAGGCTCTTTATGTTCCTGGAGCAGCAGATGCCCTTGGGCTCTACTAGCATGAGACAGGACATATGGAGGTGTTACTGGGGCCCTCTCGAGCAAATCGATGATGAATGGGAAGGCAGTGGCAGTGATTTGTAAAATGTCTTTTAGTAAACTATGTTGACTTAAAGATAGAAAGACTTTGAATAATGTTTCTTTGGCGTGTGACTGTGCCTCTCCTGCTGGTTCTCGGGTGCGAGTCCTCGTTCTGTGCTCAAGGGGGCTTGCAGGGTCAGCCGTCTTTCTGGGGATCAGCACAGGGTCAGCCATGTGGAAGCCCAGCACCCGGCCCCCCACCCTGCTATCTCTCGGCACCTTTAGATGGCACCGCATTCTAAAAACATGCTGAACATTAAAAACCTGAAACATTGAACATCTAAAAAATTTCCTATTCCCAAAAGAGTTTCTAAAACTTAGAATTCCTTAGTTTTTAAAATATTCTTTGAGTGTCATTGCCTGTTATATTTAAATATTTCAAATTAGATTTGATGGGTCAGTTGTCTCTGGTGGATAGACATACTACTACAATGAGGAAGGGGTGTGTTCTCATAGATTTTTCTCAAGAGGCATGAAATTGTATCCCTAAAGTGTGAACTCTTGAAATCTAACATCTCATTAAAAAGGTTACATTGAAAAAGTTTAAAAATAAATTTTACCTCATATGCAAAATGTTAGTATTCTCAATGCAATCCATGTAAAATCATTTAGAAAAATTTGTATTCTGGTATTTCTTACTGTGCCTGTGTGGATTACTTTTTGTTGAGGTGGTGCTGCTTTGCTGAAAAACGCAGTTAGCATAAAAAGCAGACAGTGATGAAAATGGTCAAACCCAGTTCTAGAAATCCATAGACTTCTTAATTCTTTCCTTTTTCATAAATTAAAAGGAAGAATCAAGAAAGAAAAATAATAAAGAAAATAAAGTTTTAGAAGATTTTTAATGGAGACAGTATAAGAATTATAGGAGAAAAAGAACAACTTTATGACTGGGAGCAAGGAATTTAGAAATATATGAGTTTAATCTGTTCTTCAATTCTATTAATTTTCCTGCACACATCATGTTTTCAATTTAGACAACCGAAAGGCAGATCTCTTGAGGAATATAAACACTGGCCACTCACTTCATATTTCTTATTTTTAATCCAATTTCTTGTCTTTACTAAGGGTATAAAATAAAACTATGGCTACAATAAAAAACAAGCGGATGAAATAGGATTCTAAGTCAATTAGCAATGGAATTAGGAAGGTACAGCCTCAGACCAGCAGGATACCTCCATAGGCTGGAGTGTAAGGTTTCCATGCAGAAAACCTAGTTTTATCTCTGAGCACCTCTTGGAATAACCCCAAGCACCAGTCCAGAAGCAAACCCAGAGCACAGCTAGTGGTGGACTTCCCCAGTGGACGTCAACAGCAATGCACCTCAAGAGAAATAAGGTTAACGGCTGCAAAGCGCAAGCTTCACATGAGAACCGTCAGTGTGATATGGTCTTCGCAACCCTAGCCATGTATGGCTCCAAGGAAAAACAACAGCAAAAGCAAGAAACACTCTAGGTTTTATTAGCTTTTCTCATTAGTGTTATCTTAATTTAGGCCAACGACAACCCCCCCCCATAACCATTAACCACAATTTTGAGGTCAGTGATGATTGGATAAGATTGGAGACTAGATCTAAGTAAGTTATTGCTGCATCCTGGCAGAACTGGCTGAATTATAGGCAGAAGAAAAGTTTCACTGGCCTGTACGGTAACTGGTCTTGATTGTTGTATGAAAATCTGGTTTTGCTTTGTTATTTTTTATGACTTTTCTTTGTTAAGAGCAAAACCTTATATATGAATTTTTCCTAGTTATATCAAGATTTTTAAATCTCAGAAGAAGTATCTTAATTATTGTACAACCAA
Source organism: Cryptotis parvus (assembly GCA_021461705.1). Lineage (NCBI taxonomy): Eukaryota > Metazoa > Chordata > Mammalia > Eulipotyphla > Soricidae > Cryptotis > Cryptotis parvus. The sequence continues at coordinate 23,405 of JAJIBD010013477.1, read as the reverse complement.
TCTATTTACAACCAATCTATTTGTTTTTCTGGGACAAGGAATTTTTTTTTCAAATACTATAGCTCTAAATTGGTTACTTTATAAATACTTCATGCTATATAAAAATTGAGGAATTAGGATGAAATTTGGGATTATATCATTTTTATTTTAAAAGAGTTTATGGACATGTAATAAGAATAAAATCTTACTGTCAGTGGCTGACATAGCAGCAGTGTTTTGCCTGATTAGCAGTATAAGACTGTTCCAGTAATTTGTGTTGAATTTATACACACACACACATACACGTATTTTATTACAGTGATGTGTAATATATATGCATATATTTGCTATACATATATACAGTCACATTATTTTTGTTAAATATTTTGTTTTGAATCATTCCACAGTTATTCCATTGCTTATTCTGTATTATTTTAGCATATTAAAATATTCCTTAGTCAGAGAGAAAGCTTTGATTTATTATCTTTATAGCACTTAAACATTGATCTGGTATTATAAATGAATATACTTTATACATAAAAATTACATTTTTAATAAAGTTCCTATTCATTTCCTAAAAATATACAATGTACTTTCTAAAACTTTTTCCATTTGTATTCAGAGGTAGGTGGCCTTGTGATTTCAAAACAGATTAATCATGTATTGTAAGAAAAGCGTAATTATAAAAGTTGAGTAGATCCATATTTACTAATAATTTTCTCAACTTCCTCTGCAATCACACTCATAAAGGCATGTATTCAAGGACTACAGCTGACCTGTAATTTAGGAAACTCAATGCTGCTAATGAAGTCTTGTGGTCTCAGACTTTGAACATGTTGCCCGCGTGGGCGGAGGCAGCTGGTTTCCTGTTTAAAATATTTTGAGAACTTTCAGCAAGTTCAGTTCATTCTCAGCCTTCATTTTCCATAAAGGAAGAAGAGTTGAACATGTGTAAATATTTATATTCAGGAGATGGATCAGGAATATGGGATTAAATCCCCAAATTTGGGTGGATTGGTGCTACAGTTTATGCGATTCTACTATTTCCCATCTTCTCGTATCCCGAGTAATTTGTTTTGATTCATACATACCATCGTCTTGTTTCATTTCAAAATGTGAAATCACAAGTAAATCTTTGGAAAAAATCAGTTTTTATTATATGCTCCAATTTCTGTCAGGTCAGAATGCAATCAGAAAATAAGCTCCCTGAGGACAGACGTGTAAATATTTATCCATGATTCACCTTTGCTCCTTGGCATAGTGTATCTGGCATAAAGGAGAGCTTCAGGAAACGTTGCTTTGACTGCAAACAGGCTTATGTACTCAAGCCCCCAAAGGTAGGAAATGTTTGCCCTTAGCAGCTGGAAGTTATTGTATACGCACGTGAATGTTTTTGGTGGGAGGGTTAGTAAAACACACAGCATGACAGGTATTAGCTGTTTTTCTGTATCACTGACATTGCCTCTGTCTCGGATGAGGCTGACGGAGTTAAAACTCCCAAATTGATGACAATAGACATAGGACAAATGGAAATGCAGTACTATGCAAATCTTAAAATAGTGTTACTACATGAATTAAACAATAAGCCCTGGAGCCGTGGGTAGCTCCCTTCTCTGGAAACCTGCGTTAGCAGATGAAAAGGCAGCTTAAAAATGCCTCACAGTGATGGCAGCTAAGTACAACCAACCCCAAGCAGAAACTCAGTGTGAAGCACCAAGCAACAGGCGGTTTCCATCCTTGAATTCCTTTTTCTCCTGTAAAAGTCTCTGCAAGCTCTTATCAGGGTAAAGTTCCTTCTATGTCCATTATAGCACTGCATGAAAATTCCTAAGTTTTTAAGAATTTTGAGAAGTCATTCACTGGGTGTGTGCTTTGTCCTGGGTGGGACCTTTGCACTGGTTACCTGAGTATTTCCCCAGCATCGCCACCCATGGTCCAAACACCAAACAAAACAAAATATACCCCATTTTATCTTTTAGCATTATGTATTTGCTATTATGTAGTTCAATCATTTATCTTTTATGAATTTTTACCATGGAGGGGGCTGTTCATGCCACACCTTCTGTGCCCAGAGCTTGCTCCTAATTCTAAGGTCAGGGTCACCCCTGGAGAAATGCAGATGGGCAAAGGACTGGGGATTCAGCCTGGGGCGGCTCCTGCAGGCAAGTTCCTTAGTCCCTTGACTATCTCTAGGCCCGAGGCGTCCTACGTGTCTTGTTTGCTTTGGGCAGGGCCACCAGCAGGACCCAGGGCTTACCCCCTGACTCTGTGCTCAGGGAACACACCTGGCAGCGCTGAGAGCAGCACAGATGGTGCCAGCGATAGACCCGTCCTTGAACCATCACCACATTCTAACCCCTGGACTATCGCTCTGTCTTCTCTGCATCCATCGTCTGCTAGTTTGTAAATGATTTTCCGTGCGATTTAGAGCTGTTGGAAGATTTTGAAAAAGCTCAGCCTTTTAATACAAGCATCATGCGAAAAGGACATTGATTTCTTTAAAAAAATTCACCCACAAAGGATTCAACAGAACCTAAGCTTTGGAAAGTAGAAAATAACATTATTTATTCAGGAAGTATAAAATAGCATTATTTATTCATTTATTTTTTTATTTATCTTTTAAATTGAATCAGTGCAGTAGACCATTAGAAAGCTGTTCATGACTGGGTTTCAATCATACAGTGTTCTAACACCCAACATGGCAACTCCACCAGGGCACTTTTCCCAAAACCATGTTCCCTGTTTAACTCCCCCACCCACCTCAAAACAACCTGCCTCTATGGCAGGCACTTTTCTTCTCTCTCTCTCTCTCTCTCTCTCTCTCTCTCTCTCTCCACTCTCTCCTTTTGCACATTGTGTAAATAAAATTCTTAGATGAATTTACTTATTTATTTATTTTAGTTAATCCAAACAAGTCATTTGTAAACCTCAGTAAAGAACGTTCCCAAAAGGATGATCATTGGCTTAGACGTATTTTGCAGATTACAAAACTGTTTATCAGGCTTCTGGCTCCATCCTATTACAATAAAAGTTCAATGACAGAAATCCCAGAATTTGTTTCTATAATTCTGTTATGTCATTAGCATGAAATTCAGGGGCAACTTTCCCCACAAAGGCCTTAGCAATCTGGAAAGTACAATTTTGTCTTGGTTTGTTTCTTTAAATGTTTCCAGAATCCAGCAAGGTGTCCATAAATGTAGTGACTTAGAAAGATTCTAAAATTTTAAAAAGCTTTTAAAAATTATCAAAGAGGAAACATACCGATTCGCCATTGAAACTCTCAAGAAAACAGCTATTTAAGCTGGTACAATGTACTCTCTAAGAACGTGATTAATTTAGGTAGGCAATAGGAGTTTGCAGAAATGGAGAGCTTTCAAAGGTATAATCCAGGTGATTAAGTGACTGACAGGCTTCCTGGAAGACAGGAGCATGGAATCTGTGAGACAAAGGGCGGGGGTGGGGGGAGTCTTGGGTTTCATGGAACATCTAACTCCTAAGAGACAAGTCAGCATTTGGAAGAGACAAAGTTTACATGCATGCTCTGAGCATGTTCACTGAAATGGGAAAACCATGCAGTCAGGCAAACGTGGGTACCATTTAGACATCCAGGTTAGACATCTGAGTCTCATAGTGACACTGTATGAGACCAAAGGTCCCGTGTGGTAGATACAGTCCAGTGCTAGACTGTTCATCAGGGTGTAATCTTTTGTCATTGAATACTCTAGGGTTGAGAATAGTTTTTGCTCTAGGATAAAGCAAAATCTTAAGATGTGCTTGAATTTACCAAAAGGAAAACCAGATCTCCCATATTTTCATTCAACACTCTCAGTGGTTTATTAGAAAGCTGACTTAAGTTTCTTATTAAAAAGATAACCTGCAGGCTAAAGAGCTGGAACAAGGATTAAAATGCCTAAATCATCTTATCTGCTCATTCATTGATGTACATGAATTGTTTCCATCCATTGGCTTGCATGGACATAAGGTTGTTAAGAGCATGCTTATAACTCATCAGATTTCCTGTTTTCATCTGTTTTGGGGAGAGTCCCAGAAATGGAATAACTGGATTATGTTGTAGATACGTTTTCCTCCTGAAATCTCCATAGTGTTTTTCATATTGGTTGGCTTGATTTACTCTTGAAGTTCAGTTATTTTTGGTGATGTCACTCTAAAATCTTAGCTAGGAAGAAAAGTGATATATCCAGTCTCCAAGAAGGGACACTTAGAACTGTAGAAATATAAAGGGAAGAAAAGGAAACCAGAGGTGGTCTAGTGTAAATAAAATGGTTCTCACAAATGCTTGGATCTAGATCCTGAGAATCAGGGAAGTCTAATCAAAATAATTTCAGGTAAAAAAATCATATTAACAATATTAATTTTTTTCCAGTTGCTAGATGGCAAATAGAATTTCTGGGAAGAACAGCTAAAGATATATTTCACTGGAAAAAGGGATATTAGTAGTTGGACTAAGATGGCCAGGTTGAACAAAACATAGATTTAAAAAAGTAGAAATGAAAATGAATGGGAATTATTAATTTGCTGAATACAGAGAAGGATGAAATTAACTGTTTGTAAAGTGAGTCTGAATTTTTTGGCCTACACAGACAAAAATGGTGATGGTGCTTCGCTAACAGGAAAAAAATGGAGAAAATCCAGTTAATACTCTTTAGTTTAAGAAATGTAGAATTAGCCCCAAACTCCCAGAACAGCCAAATTCACACTGCCCATTTCCGCATAAACACACATATATTCATGTAACACCTACACTTTTCATTTCTGACAAGCCTGAAGTCTGAATAATTTACTTTGGCTTAACCAGCATACATACTATAATTGCATGCATATTCATCTTGGCAGTTGTAAACTTTATTTTAATTGAATGGCAGTTTTAATTCCCTCCAGGTCCATCAATTGGGAGCATTCTGTGTCTTAGTCGTCACTCTGAGGAGAGAGATAAATAAGATGCAAATTCTTCCCTTAAGAAGCTCATAGACTAGTGATGGAAATAGATGGAGCTCAATTATGATGTGATGTCACAAACACAAAATAAGGCAGTTTTGCCAACAATGGGGGCCACTGATACAAAGAGAACAGATTAGCCAGAAAGTCAAGAGGAAAGCATCTTTGCCTCTATTAACTACCTTCATCCTGTTTCACAGACACACACAAATGCAGATGCACGGAAACACACACACACACACACACACACACACACACACATTGGATACTGTTTCAGTTTCCAAATCATTTCTGCACCAGGTATCTTTTTATAGACACAAGAACTGTGTTCTTAATCTGGACTGTATACCTTGTATGCAATAAGTGTGAGCGAAGAGTTGATGACAGGATTAGGCGAGAAAAATAGAGCAACTTGCCTCTATTTATATGAGCTTTGTGAAATGTGCACCCTCCTTGGAGAGGAACCAAGGAAACATCCATTTGAATTGTTTACTTCAATTTATCATTTTATAGTTCCCATCGCCTTCCATCATTTGGAAGTAGGATTGTTTACATTCCTCTAGTTCTATCCTCATTTTATCTCTGAGAGCTTTGCTGACTAAATTTTATTAATCTCATTTTCTTTAATTTCATTTTAGCAGATATTTTGTTCCTGAGACAAGGACAAAAACAGAACAAATGGTTCAGAAAATTGATTCTCAGGATATTCTCCCACTTTCACTACAGAATAGGTGCTACTCATTAGACGTGTGTGAACATTAGTTATTTTACACTGTATTTTAATTTTTACCACAAATTTATGATAGAAATTTTTACACATTAAAAATTCATGAAATAATAGCTGCCATTCATTGAATTTCTCCATTGTGCTGGATCTTTATGTTATTACAGCCTGACATTCTCACAGCAAACCTAAGAGGGCGGTAAAATGGAAGTTTATTGTTACCAGTGGTTTTGTTATAAACACTGAGTCTGAAGAGAGTTGGCTTCTCCAATTTTTCACATCTAATGAGAAGTTCAATCAAATCGAGTTGTCCTATTTCCTTCATTATTCTTGGGAACAAAAGAAATCACACCAGTTTCTTTTTGAAGGGTCAATAAAATGCTTTTAGGCAGGATTACATAGGGGAAAGGATTCTGTGTCTAACTTTAATGTGTAACCAACCGTGAAGCAAATGCTTTTGTTCAAATCAAACTTCTGCAGTGATTAATAAAATGAGTGTCTTGTTTACCTGGATCGTGTGTGGAGAAAAACAGTTGTGGGGTGCATCATGTCAGAGCTGTCTCACAGTGCTCAGGACACGTGTTCCTTTGTTAGCGAAGAAAAAACCGTCACTTTCAAAAATATAATTTTTGCCAGTAGGGATGACAATCTGCTGTTATACAATGATTCATGTGTTTATCTATTTTTAATTTAGGCTTGTTACTAATATTAGGAAATGCCTAATTAATTTAAGATTCTATTTGGCCGAGCATCCTTAACTTGCAGCGGTACAGATTTAAAGTATAAAAATACTGTACATGGGATTGTTTTCTAGATTCTCTGTAACAGAACTCGGTGGGAGACTTGGGACTCTGAGGTCAGATCTTTTATGCTGCCAAATATTGTTAGAAATTGAAAAGTAGATCTGGCTTTCATAAACATAATGAGCTAGCGGAACTCAGCATTTGAATTTAGCCTTATTCCAAAGTATCAGTTACTTTAGTTTTCACATTTTCCATTTGAATTGTAGCTTTTGAATAGCAAAATACTTGTCTTGATTCTGTTTTCCTGTGTTGCAAATCTTTGGAATGGGAATTGTGGGGGAATGGTTTGCTTTTCTTTTTTTAAATCCCTCAAGCCCTATTACCTTTGTGTTAGTGCTTACTATTTTGAAGCAAGTCCAGAAAGTTGTGTTGGTAGTTTGTCTAAACGTGTTTGTGTATCTAAGTGAGATCACTAAGAATGGACATCTTGTCCGGGAAGTGATCATAACTGAGTAGGTGAGTGCCTAGGGAGAGGAGAGTCATTAACTCCATGCCAAGACTGGCTCAGGGTTTTGCATTTGTTTATTAAAACTAAAGACCTCATTCCTATTGAGAGGAAATGATTAATTTGACCTTGAACCTATCATTTTGAACATCATTTTTTTAGTGAGTGCTCAGTTCAGAAATAGGGAAATATTTAGAGAGTTTGATCTCAGAGGTCGGAAAACGCCAACGTGAACCGTGTAGTCTGTTTCAGTATGTTCCTTTTTAATCAGAGGATAAGATTGGGGGAAACTAGCTTTCATCTATATCTTCTATGTACAAATTTCATGAAAATGTTTATTGTAATTTATTGCCATGCCCTCTGGTGTTTTTGTACTGTTAAGTGTCTACCCACTCTAAATTGCTTGAAAGACACCACACTATCTTACTACAGTGACAGGGAAATACCTAGTTCGAGGAAGGGATGGCTGCCTTCTCCTGGAGGGCACCTCAGCAAAGCTGACGATCTGCAATTTTCAGAGAATTATATGGACTATCCCATGCTGAATTTCTTCTTGTTACGTGGTTAAGAAATTCTTATACTTCAATACTATGCAAATAACAAAAAGATTATTTTATCTTGTTTCATCTTTCTCTGAAGTTCCATCACAATATACCTTATTATGTCGAGACAATATTCACTTAATGATATTGTTCTTTTGAATCTGAAAACGTCTTGACAACTAGAACTATAGAACATGTAGTAGTTATCAAACCTGCACCTGGCAACAGACTGTTTCTGGTGATCTAAGTGATGAGGTTCAATGTGATTGACTTGTTATACACTAAGAAGCTGTTAACATCTACATCTCATTGAATGTCGGAAAGGACATGGTCAGCTTGATGGACAGCCTGATGGACTGGCAGCCCAGCTGCCGGTAGGAGCTGAGAGCAGTGTAGAAGTCTTTCTCACATCTTCTCCCTGTCAGGACGTCTCTTTGCAAAGATAAAGCAGTATTCTGATCTGTCTGAGGAGACTTCTGTCTTAGACATTTTCAATTCATCATAAATTTTATCATGCACAATATGCCACTTGGGGGCCCAGTTTCTTTCACTTAGAGAGAGAGAGAGAGAGAGAGAGAGAGAGAGAGAGAGAGAGAGAGAGAGGGAGAGAGGGAGGGAGGGAGGAGAGAGTTACTGAGAATAACACTGCCATAATTATTTTTAGGGAAACTGTGACTTCAATTTGAATTTCCTTGATCACTAGTGACAAAAAAAGCTTTGCACATATTAAAAACAAAGAAAAGTTGTACACCCCAGCAGGTGGGCTTTCTCCTGGCTTTGTACTCAGTGATCAGTCTTGGCTGTGCTTGGGGGACCAAGGTGGTGCTTGAACATACCGGGTCAGCCCATGTAAGGCTGGACTGTCGACCCTTGTGCTATCTCTCTGGCCTACCATGTTTATTGACTCAGAATATATTACATAAAGCAGGTTCTAAAGTCAATACTGATTTATTTTCTCATTGTTCTGGGCATCATGACTTACAATACTATTGATGGGAGAGTTGCATGCATGAAACATCCAGAGCCACAGTCTCCCCCAGAGTGCCTGTCCCCCCACAATGTCCCAGTGACTCCCTCTCGTAGTCTGTCCCCCTGTTCCCTGCAGAGATACACTTGCTCTGGAGGCCACTTCTAGTTTCTGATGCCTGAGGGCATTAACACCTAGGACACTCCCACGTAACTGAATAGCAGTAGCTACTGTGGCAGTAGCAACAGCAGTATTCTTTTATCCCTGATTTGCAGGAGGCTTACAATAAGTCACCATTCGGACTGCAACTACTTTTCTGCAAATAATTATACTATGGTGCAAACTTTTCCTTCTGGTTTTGAGTTCTTAATCAGAGACTCACAGACATGGGGGCAGAGCTGCTACTGGCTCTCCCTGTGCCCAGCCGCTCATGAGGTGCCCAGGAGGGATGGCAGGTTCCAGCCCTGGCCCGCCACCCTAGCAGAGCCTCGCAACAAGCCAGATGACCCACCACTCCATGAGGGCCTCCATTTTCCACATCCGACTTCCCCTCGTCAGAACTCCACCCAGCAGACCAGCCTATCACAGCCCTGCTCGCGGGGCCTCAAAAAGGTAGCGTGGTTCATCAATAAATGCTGGATTTAGAGATGAGTATACTACCCACACGGCAGAGCCTGGTAAGCTACCCATGTCGTATTTGATATGCCAAATACCAGTAACAATTATGGACCTCATTCCCATGACCTGATGGAATGGTTTGAGGCTCTTTATGTTCCTGGAGCAAGCAGGTGCTCTTGGGCTCTACTTGCATGAGACAGGACATATGGAGATGTTACAGGTGCCCGCTCGAGCAAATCGATGATGAACGGGAAGACAGTGATACAGTGATCAGATGTTGCTGCAATCTCTTTTCTCTCTCTTTCTCTCTTTTTCTCTCTCTCTCTTCCTTCTCTTACACACTGTGAATTACAATACATACATTTAGAGGTTATCATGTGTATCTTTTGCCTATATTCAATGCTCAGTTCTAGGCTGGTATTACGTGTGGCAACTGCAGCAGTGAAGCTCTTTGTGAGTTTTATAAAATTAAGCCTGCTTTGAAAATTCTGAAACACATTCTATTTAAACTTTTTTTGTTTTATTCTAAGGATTATTAAGTGAATTTAAACCAACCATAATCAAATACTAAATTGATTTTGTGTTCCTGGAAGTCATTCAACATCTTTGCAATATATGCTTCCTCCTATTCTGTAGATTTTTTTTCCTGTCTGGGTTTTCCTCGTAGTTTTACATTTATGTTAAAAAAAGAGTTTGTCTAGTTCTGACCATTTGAGGAGGGGAGGTTTTGGCCTCATAAAAGGAATTGGAATCTTTTCTCATTTTCTCTTAGTTAGAGATGTTTTGACACACTGGTAACCACTTTTAAGGGTGAACCAATTCACCCTAGGGAGGAGTTTAGGTCACACCCTGCAATACTCAGGGGTTACTCCTTACTCTGCATTCAGGAACTACTCCAGGCGCTGCTTGGGGACCATATGGGATGCGCAGGATAGAACTGGGTTAGCCGTGTTCAAAGACAACGCTCTACCTGCTGTGCTATCGCTCCCGTCCTATGTGAACCAATTCTTTCCATAAATGATTTCTAAACAGTCCTTGCTGGCATTTCTTGTCACTCACTGTTATTCATCACTAAATGTCCACTGACTGTCCCCTGTGACTGAAGTCTTGTGTTGGCCCTGCGATGGAGTTGTGAGCACAAATGCGCTCCTGATGCACTGTGAGCTACTCACAGTTGTGTTCACAGAGCAGCGAGCAGGTGAGCAACTTAGTTTTACATGGGATCAAACTCTGTTACCTGTTTATGAAGAGCATTCTTCCGGTGTCCAGAGGGCACTGCCTCAGACCTGATTTAAAGCATGATTCTGAAGACCTCCGGAGCAGAGCCAGAGCTAGTCATTTCATTCACCATTCTGGGCTGACAGCTAATCAGTGGGGAATGCTGTCAGTGAGGAGCTGTGCACAGAGCGTTGTTTCCCTAAGTCAAGGAGCGAGAGGACCCAAAAGCTACTTTCTGCCCTTCCTGTGGAATCAAAATCAGGCTCTGCATCTGCATTGTCAAGTCAAAAAACCTAAAACAACACATCAAGCAATTAGTGTCATCGTCTCAGCCTGCCCAGGGTATTGGAACCCAAATGAGTCACTTGACTTTCTATCAGGGGAGTGATTTGGGTTAAATTGGTTTCACCTGTGGGCAAAGACCGTTAGACTATCTTCCCCAGATTGTACAGTATATTTTCTTTTCACTCTGTCTTCCCGTTGAGCATCGATTTGCTCAAGCAGGCACCAGTAACATCTCCATATGACCTGTCTCATGCAAGTAGAGCCCAAGGGCACCTGCTTGCTCCAGGAACATAAAGAGCCTCAAACCATTCCATCAGGTCATGGGAATGAGGTCTATAATTGTTACGGTATCTGGCATATCAAATACAACACGGTAGCTTGCCAGGCTCTGCCGCACGGGTAGCATACTCTTGTAGTCATCCAGCATTTATTGATGAACCACGTGGCCTCAAGTGGCCGCGGTAGGCTGGTCTGCTGGGTGGAGTTCTGACAAGGGGGGAAGTCCGGATGTGGAAAATGGAGGTCCTCATGGAGTGGTGGGTCGTCTGGCTTGTTGTGAGGCTCTGCTGGGGTGGCCCGGCCAGGGCTAGAACCTGCCATCCCTCCCAGGGCTGGGCACAGTGAGAGCCAGTAGCAGCTCTGCCCCATGTCTGTCTCTGGATCAGCATACCTGGGCGGATTAAAAAAGACTGCAGCAGGGTGGATCTCAAGCCAGCTCATTGAGATCGACCCCTGCTGCAGTCTTTTTAATCTGGCCCAGAACTCCACCCAGCAGACCAACATATCACAGCCCGGCTCATCGAGATCCACCCTGCTGCAGTCTTTGTGAGGCCCAGACCCTCACAACAAGCCAGACAACCCCCACTCCATGTGGACCTCCATTTTCCACATCTGGACTTCCCCCTCGTCAGAACTCCACCCAGCAGACCAGCCTATAACAGTTCAGCTCATTGGGATCCACCCTGCAGAAGTCTTTTTTAATCCGGCCCAGCAGAGCCTCACAACAAGCCAGACGACCACTCCATGAGGACCTCCATTTTCCACATCCAGACTTCCCCCTCGTCAGAACTCCACCCAGCAGACCAACATATCACAGCCCGGCTCATCGAGATCCACCCTGCTGCAGTCTTTGTGAGGCCCAGACCCTCACAACAAGCCAGACAACCCCCCACTCCATGTGGACCTCCATTTTCCACATCTGGACTTCCCCCTCGTCAGAACTCCACCCAGCAGACCAGCCTATCACAGTTCAGCTCATTGGGATCCACCCTGCAGAAGTCTTTTTTTAATCCGGCCCAGCAGAGCCTCACAACAAGCCAGACGACCACTCCATGAGGACCTCCATTTTCCACATCCAGACTTCCCCCTCGTCAGAACTCCACCCAGCAGACCAGTCTATCACAGCCTGGCTCATCGAGATCCACCCTACTGCATTCTTTTTAATCTGGCCCAGGTATGGTGATCTAGAGACAGACATGGGGCAGAGCTGCTACTGGCTCTCACTGTGCCCAGCCGCTCATGAGGTGCCCGGGAGGGAAGGCAGGTTCTAGCCCTGGCCTGCCACCCTAGCAGAGCCTCACAACAAGCCAGACGACCCACCACTCCATGAGGACCTCCATTTTCCACATCCGGACTTCCCCCCGTCAGAACTCCACCCAGCAGACCAGCCTATATTTTTCTTTTATTGATTTAATAAAGCTGGCATTTATATGCCTGTTCAAGGTTCGTGGGCTGCGCTGTGACAGTCTCTTTCTGACTACTGTATGGTGGTTTATTCATCGTCGGCAGCAGACGGGGAACGACCTAAAGGTCAGGGTTCTTCTCACTAACACAACAGTTCTACAGGAGAAGCTAAGGTAGGCAATGCAAAACCCCGACAAGTTGGTAGCAGGCTAATGTAGGCAAAATTTCACTTCACTCTCCTTTTCATTGGGGATGTGTGATGAGGTGAGGAGAATCGGCAGCAGTAAACTGGTAAACAAACCAATTTGTTTATTATTGCTAGGGTGATTTTTATTGGGCCCTCATTCGGCAGTGTTCAGGGTTACTCATGACTGCACTCAGAAATTACTCCCGGAGGAGTTTGGGGGACCATATGGGGTTCTGCGGTCTGAACCCAGGTCAGCCTCATGCAAGGCAAGCACAATACCCACTGTATCATCTATCTGGCCCACAGTTATTTTAAGTTTTAAGAACACAAGCATAAAAGTCTAAGTAAAGAATATGGATGTCATTCAATGTAATTGTACATAAAAATAAATTCCCAAAAGTAATTTCAGAATTCCCTTAGAAGACAACTGCCAAAGTCAAGTATAACTTTATACTAGAAATTGGTAAAATTGTGAAATTGGAGTCCCTATCACAAAACTGCTGGGAAGTTTTCCAATCCTGAAGGGATTTCTTTAGTTAAAAATAAAGTGTACAGATGCAAATGGATATATGCTTGTCCTAGCAACTTGTTAACTTGAAGTAGGGAATTAACTATGTTTTTAATCATATTTGTAAAATAAATTTTATTAAAAAATATAAAATTGAAAATATGAGAAGTATGAACATGTAATCATTTAAGTCAGAATAATATGTCATTTTACCCATCAGAAATATTTTTGTTAGACTAGAAATGCTATGAAAATAAATTATTAAAAATAAATGATAACATTGTATGCTTGAAACCCAATCATGAACAGCTTTGTAAATGTCTATCTCATGGTGTTATAATAAAAATAATAACAAGAAAATTAGTTACAGTAGCAAAAGATTGCAATAGAAAGTGATCTGAAGAATTTTTATTATATATGTACATTTGCTCTCCAACTAAATAGACAAAAAGAAGGGCATAGTGAGAAATGTATAGATATATATGTGGTTGAGTGGTGAGAAATATATATATATATAAGAAAGAGAGAGAGTGTTTATGAAGATTCTTGAGTATGTCTCTTTGTATTCAAATTTCATTGCAATGTATCAAAAAGTTCAATTTCACACATAATTATTAATAAATAAGCATATTAAAATATATTCATTGGTAATCATTTGTAATGTAATTATCCTCAGATTAATTCTGGTGAAACTAAAGAACATCAAGATTTTCACACCATTCATGCGTTTGAAATATGCACTACTGAATTAAATAAGATACATTTGAATGCAGTTTATCCAAATTACTGCATTTGAAAAAGAGGGCAAAAAATACTACTCGTAGAGTTTCATTTTTCAGAAGCAAAGCAGTATCCTGCACTGTTAAAATAAAAATGCTGCTCAATAAATTACCTTGTTCATACACACAAAGCGAAAACAGCAGTGCCCGTGTCTATATGTCACTGGCAAGTGGCGTGAATTGAATGAGTCCGAGCAAACAGTGTCAAGTCTCTCGTAACTGTGGCAGTGCGGCTCTTAGGCCTTGGTGGCTGGTGGAGAAAGTTCAACAGTCGGGAGCTCACAAGCGTTGGGTTCAGTCTCTGAACTGTGTGTGCCTGAGGATTTATAGGTATGACCCCCAAAACCAAAGAAAAAAATTGGAAAGTGAATTTATGTTGTTTTCTTTTTTCTAAAGTGAAGCTATTAATGGCACTGTTTCCTGTCCATTAATTTGTCCTAATAACATCTCTTGCTGGTACCTGTCCAAAGAATAACCTATATTAATGGAAACCAGAAACGGCAGAGACTAATACTGGATGTTTTTTTGTCAGTTCAGATTTTCTAGTGATGACTGTACAAATGCATTAGTGACTTCAAAGTAATCAGGAAAGAAATTTTTCTCTGCCATTACAACCAATATCAACATTTTAGAGATGTGATTATAAACTGGCGTTATGCGTAAAGTTGTATTTATGTTTGACTTGGTTTAAGTATAGTAAAGCAGAAGCAATGTGGATGTCACCTGGGATCACGTGTTCCATTGACTTTTCTCCTTTGGGGGTTGTTCACATGAATTTGTTCCTGTAGTGCAGCTCTGTCTCTTGTATGGGTCTCTAGAAGACCATTCAGTTTATCTTAGCAATTACATATTTTAAGGAATTCAGAAGTACATTTCTTGCATTTATTACTCAATGACAATATGATGTTTAGTTCTCAGAAACATTTTAATTGTAAAATCATCTAGAAAAATAACCATGAGGTTTATTTCATCTAATGATTTGCTTGACATTTTGACTGATGTTTACTGTTTCCTCCCTCATTTCCTCTCATTTAATGTTTCCACTGATTCAATTGGTAAATATCAATAATCTTAAATACTCGTGTGTGTGAGGTTAGACTTTGAGGTGGGCAGCAATGCTAAGTGATAACTAGAAGTTATACAACTAGGAAAAAACACTGCATAATAACTTATACCAAAAAGTGTGATTAAAAGAACATTTATTTTCTCAAATAAATGGGTTATTTATTTATTAGTTCTTCTAGGTAGGTTAGAAGAATTCCCAAAACTCAACAACAATGAAAGTTTTCAAAGTAGAAAGAGCTTTAAAACTGAATAGATACTTTAGTGAAACCAATAGAATTTTAGAGCCGAATACACACTGGTCCAAAGAAGACAAACAGGTGTCTCACGGGCACGTGTGAAAGAGCTGATCACTCACTGTCTCGGAAATGTGGATCTAAAGGACAGTGAGGGATCACCTCACACTGGCGAGACTGGCCAGTGATAACAAAAGCTGGTGGGAAATTATGGAAAGTCACCTTCATTCACTTTTGATGGGAATGGAATTTGGATCAATCCTTATGAAAAACATTTTGGAATTTACAAACATACACATCTCTCTATTTTCTGTAGTAATTTTTTTTGCTTTATTTGGGGGTTCACACCTGTCAGTGCTTAGGGGTTACTCCTGGCTCTGCACTTAGGAATTGCTGCTGGTGGTGCTGGCAGACCATATGGGATGCCAGGGATTGAACCTGGGTCTGCTGATTGCAAGTCTGGTGCCCTACCTGCTGTGCTATTGCTCAGGCCCCCTTTTAGCAGTGATCTTTTCATGGCCTCATATAAATACACACACTCTTTTACACACATACACATAAACATGTGCACACACACAAACAGATAAAAATAATGGAATACTGCTTCATTATTAGCTGGCATATTGCCTTTTCGTTATAAATAGAACTAAAGAATGTTATGTTAAGAGAAGTAAGTCAAAAGGAGAAAGACAAATAGCAGATGAACTCATTCACATGTGGTATATGAAGAAAGTAAAGAAAGGGGGACAGTCATTGTTCCATGAAAACAAAGTCTGAGGACAAAACTGAGGTTCCCATGAGCTGAAAGTATCCAGTGGACTATGGTGAAGGGACCTTGCCGCTTTGGTGGTAACTGTGTTGTGGTAGCATTGTATGTCTAAAACATGTGTGTGTGTGTGAGAGAGAGAGATAGAGAGAGACCTCAATAAAAATAAATTGTAGAAGCTTAGATGGATTAAGAATGCAATGGTTCAGAACGGGAAAGAATATTCACCCAATACCCATTAGATAAGGGATTAATATCCAGGATATATCAGGCACTGGTAGAACTTTACAAGAAGAAAACAGCCAACCCCATCAAAAAATGGGGAGAAGAAATGAACAGAAACTTTGACAAGGAAGAAATTTGAATGGTCAAAAGACATATGAAAAATGCTCATCATCATTAATCATCAGAGAGATGCAAATCAAAACAACAATGAGATATCATCTCATACCATAGAGACTGGCACAAATCCCAAAGAGCAAGAACAACAAGTGCTGGCATGGATTTAGGGAAAAGGGTACCCTCATCCATTCTTGGTGGGAATGTCGACTGGTACAGCCTTTTTGGAAAACAATATGGACATTCCTCCAAAGACTAGAAATTGAACTCCCGTTTGACCCAGCCATACCACTTCTGGGAATATACCCTGGGAGATCAAAAACACACAGAAAACACCATCTGCACTTTTATTTTCATAGCAGCACTATTCACAATAGCCAGAATTTGGAAACAACCAGAGTGCCTGAGAACTGGTGGCTGGATAAAGAAACTATAGTACATCTACACAATAGAATACTATGCAGCTGTTAGGAAAAACAAACTTATGAAATTTGCCTATAAATTGATGGACATGGAGAGAATCATGCTGAGTGAAATTAGCCAGAGGGCAAAGGACAGATATAGAATGAGTGCATTTATTTGCAGGATATAAAAAAATATCATGATATCAATATCTAAGGCCAAACAAAACATGGATCAGGTCTTGTCAGTTGGTAGAACCTACTGAAAATATGTGGGAGTCAGAGGTTAGGTAATACAGAAAAAGGAACAGTGTGCTAATAATTATTGTAAATGTTAATCCCAGCATAGAACTGAGCATTGAAAGTAAGCAAAAGGATATACATGATAACCTCTAACTGTATGTATAACAAGCCACAATGTGTAAAGAAGGAAGAGAAAGAGAGAGAGAGAGAGAGAGAAGAGAGGTGAAAATTGCCCACCATAGACTCAGGCTGGGGTGGGGGAAATCATGGGGCATTGGGGGGGAAATGGGCACTGGTGGAGGGATCGTGCTGGAACACTGTATGACTCAAACCCAAATATGAACACTTAGGTAACTGTATATCTTACAATGATATAATAAAAAATCAATCAACCAATCAACTAAAAAAGTATGCAGTGGTTGTTTAGTTGAATTCTTGGACTTTCTTTAGGCCTCCCAAACGTCTATACATATATATAAAATAGTATATATTATATGGTATATATATTAAAGAGATTGATAGGACGTATAAAACAAGAATGTTAATGTAAAAGGCCTCTTGATAGCTTACTTACACTTACAGTTCCGTTACTCTTTATGACATAGAAGTATAGTAAAATTGTCATTTTAGTTGTTGAATCTAGATATTTCAAAGCAGTAGGGGAAAGTGAAGTTTATTCAGTATCAGAGAAGAAATATCATCTTTTTCCGGGTTACGGGGTTTTTACAGATTTGGGAAAAAAGGGATAGGGGGGGTGAAAAATCTTTAGGTATGTGAATTCCCTATGTAATGTTTTGAGGGTTTCTTTTTAACATAATCTATAATGTATTTTATTAAGTTCTTTATCCTGAAGGTTTAGACTCAAGAGTGATTTAAGGGAAATTCCATCCATATGCTTATAATTCTATGTAGACAGTGCACTATTCTTCTTCCTTTTCATATTATATATAAAGATCTCTCTTGAATTAGCTTTAGGAATATTTTGGTGAGATTATACTGTCACAATTTATAGTTTCAGTTTGAAATTCAACATATCTAAATAATGTATAGATTCTGAGAAATATCAAGAAATTTTCTCCTTCTGAATGTAGATGCTGTAAATTTATGACAGTTGATTATTGAATATTGAAGATATTGGAAATCTAGTTATAACTCAGTCAATAAATTTTCAGAATGCTTAGGAGGGAAATTCTCTCATTCCTAGTAACTTCTTATTGCTACTTTTTAATGAGCTAACATAAATCATATTTCAGTCACATATTTTATCTATTTGGCCAGATTTATGAAATAATTTCTAATCATTTTATCTTTAAAACTAGACCCTGCTTTTTCTTCTAACTTAGCATGAAATATGTTTAATAAATATATGTGATCTGGGTGTAAAAACATTACAGCTATTGCTGTTTAATTTATGGTCTACAATGAAATGAACATTTATTGGTAAGTATATATGTTAGTTTTTTGAAACTAGAAAAGGCCTTTTAAGTAAATGGCATGAACCTTGGAGACAAAAATCAGAGAAAATACAAAAATAGGTGGAAAGAAACTGATTTT
Organism: Cryptotis parvus; assembly: GCA_021461705.1. Lineage (NCBI taxonomy): Eukaryota > Metazoa > Chordata > Mammalia > Eulipotyphla > Soricidae > Cryptotis > Cryptotis parvus. The sequence continues at coordinate 5,110 of JAJIBD010013477.1, read as the reverse complement.
TTCCCCTTACATCATTCTTTGCTCCTGTATAAGTGTGTGAAAATGGATTAAACAGAAAATTGATTTGACATGGAGGAATTATTTCACCCAGAACTGGTGACATTGCCGAAAAATACACAAAAGTTGAGCTAATCTGCCCTAATAATGGCTTCATGCTCTGTAAGCTAAGAGCCGGTGAGACCACTCATTGTTGGGTCAGGAGACTGATATTTCTCCTGAGTGGTAGTTAACAGAGTGATTTGTTATGGTGGCGATAGCTCTGAACTATAAATAGAAGATCTGAATTAACCCGTCTCTGATACTGATCCAGGTTCCCAGACTCCTAATAGATTTCCCATGAGCATTATGCAATGTGTTTATTGAAAAAAATTCTTTTAAACTTATTTTTATTTTTTGTTCGATTATGCTTTTTGGGGTCACATCCAGTGACTCTCAGGAGTTACTCCTGGGTCTTTCTTCAGGAATTACTCTTGGCAGTTTCTGGGACCATATGGGGTTCTGAGGATCCAACCAGGGTGCACCTTGTGCCAGGCAAACACCCAAACCGCTGTGCTGTCACTCTCGTCCCCTTCTAATGACGTTATATTGTATTGCAAAGAGTAATTACGCTCTGAAGCTGAGGCTACTGCTAGCAGTTTATTCTGTCAGTGGGAGCATGCGCTTAGGAAGGAGGCCCGCTGTTCCATCCCCTGCGCTCCCTCCAAAACTCAAGAGTGAAAGCCTGGTTGGAGCAAGAATGGCCGAGAATCACAGGGTGACTGTCCAGAGGGGGAGACTAGTACCGGTTCATGGGAGAATGAGACTGTCATTTCAAGACTTGTCTTTTTTAATTTCAAGTTTTTGTTTTGGGGGTCACACCTGGCAGAACTCAGGGCTTAGTCCTTGCTCTGTGGTCAGGATGACTCCTTGTGGTGTCCAGGCGACTGGATTGGTGCTGGATTAAACTCAGGTTGGCTGTATGTCAGGCAAGTGCCTTGACTCCTGTCTGTCTGTCTGTCTGTCTGTCTGTCTGTCTGTCTGTTTTTTTTTGGTCACACCCGGCAATGCTCAGGGGTTACTCCTGGCTCTGCACTCAGGAATTACTCCTGGTGGTGCTCAGGGGACCATATGGGATGCTGGGGATCTAACCCAGGTCGGTCACATGCAAGGCAAATGCCCTATCCGCTATACTATCACTCCGACCCATCTGTCTCTCTGACCCTGTGATTTTAGGATTGTATTTTTTAAGTCTGATTCTAAGTGTATTAGGAAGGTACCTGTAACTTTTAAATAGCATCCATGGAAGTTTATTTTTTTAAAGCTACCTTCTTGCATGCTAAAATTAAAATTTTAGCAGGTATTTAAGTGGTAGTCTTGGTCATTGGGGGTGGTGGTGATTTTTAAGAGAACAGAAGCAATAAAAACAGAAGGACTTGGATTATGAGATAATCTATAATAATGTGGCAATGGCTCTGGCTGCGTTCATAGTTGTAGGGGTTAAAAAAGTTGGCTCTCATGTGGCTGAATGGAAATGAATATTCTAGGAGTACCCCCTTAGACCACAAATCCCGGAGTGACGCCTGAGACGATTGCGGGTTTGGACCCCCAATAAGAGAACTGGCTGGCTAAGTGTGAGAGGAGGAGAGTGACATTGTGACTTGAGCGTTGGGAAATGTGCTGATCCCATTTACTGTGACTGAGCAGTGGACACCCTTAAGGGGGACACACATTTACGGTGCACTGTAGGCAAGACTTTGAGTCGGTCAATAGTAAGGTTGAAATGGACATTCCAACTGCTCATGTCATGGAGAGAGAGAGTGAGAGAGAGAGGGAGAGAGAGAAACACATTATGTGCTTCAGCAATGAGGAGAAAGATAAGAACCTGCGAGGGAAGATGTGGGACTCAGAGGCAAACACTTTCTTCTCAGGTTCATCAGACTTTAGACTCCAGGTATTTAGAAGTGTGCAGCCAGGAGAAGCAAAGATGACCGGGAGGAGGAGCAAACAGGAGAGGATGAGAAGAAGAAAGATTATTCATCAAGAAGGAAATGTTCGACAAAGAAGGCTATTGTTGAGGTGGAATGAGGCAGGGGTGAATTGAATGTGGGATCTGGGAAGCCGGAGGTCATGTATGGTGCTTCGGGTTGATGAGAGAAGAGACTTGAGAACACAGAAGGAGGAAGTGAAGCACAGGAGGCCATTTCTTTTCTGCAAGGAATGGAGATAGGGCATTCCTCGGCAGGGAAAACCTTCCTGTATGCTCTTGGCTGGAACTCCGAACAAGTGACCTCTTAGAGAGGGCTCATGTGACATCCTGCCAATGATAGAACGGTGAAATGCAGATCTGTGTTTTGGAGGTGGAGGAATCTCACGCTTGGGTTAAGTAAGTGGCCAAAGGCACAGATCCGAGTGACAGACCGAGAATTTGATTTCAAACCTCTGTCGTTGTCATGGCTTCATTTCCTTTCCTGGTGGTGACTGACAACCTGCTGCATGTTCCCTTACAAAGTCAGGAAAATTTACAGGTGTGAGTTCACTAAGCATTTGATATGGGAGCTTAGCCTGGATTTTCCACGTCTCCCCAAACGTAAGAAAAATTCTTAGAATAATGAAGCCTAGGGCTGAGACGATGATGGTGTGAAAGATTGGCCAGATGAATTCCGGAAATGTGGTTGACCTTCAGAGTCTGAAAAGGGTCAAAAGGTGGATTTGTCTTCAGAATCTCTAGTGGAAATTGTCTTCGTCTTGGCTTTTAGTGCAGAATGATCTGAGCTTTAGAAGTGTAATAGGGTCACATTGTTTGCTCTAAGTCATGATATTTGTATGTTTGTTAATTATTTGAAACACTTCCTCTTGTCCTGGAGCTCAAGTTAAATCTGTTCTTACTGTGTACTAGCTAATGATTATACTGAATAAATACATTTAAAATGTTTACTTTATATTTAAAATATGGCTTTACTCAACTATCAAAGCAAGGATATCTGTTATATACAACTTCTTGGGGGAATAATTTTTTCTTATCTTTTATTCATAGATTTTAATGATAGCATTTCCTTGGGAAGTTTTTTATTCTGAAGGAAACAGGAATGTCTCCTTCAATGTTTTACCTCTGTTTCTATTTCAATCTAGGGGACAAGTCTCTTTCAAACCATGGGAAATTGATCCCAAAAGGTCAAGTATTAGATGAATACAAATGAGTGTTGGTTGCGTTAAAACCAAGACCTTGTTTAGAGGATAGGACTGTGAAATACTGGCATTTGTGGAGCCATTTTTAAAAGGGACCCCACTGGTCATTACAAAGAAATTGTTTTACCTGACTCACTTGAACTGGGTCAGATATTTCTAAACTGGGCCAGAGATCACAGGACTGAGCCAAAAGCAATTCTTTTAGAAAGCATCAAGAAAGCAATTGCTGAGAAGTAATAGCTCACAGAGCACTGGCGATTATATACCTTTTCGCCAGAGACTAGAATCAGTAACCAATTACATGCAGTCAAGAATAGTCTTGGGTTGGAGCCATAGAACAGCACACAGGCCCTCATCTTAAATACAGTCAACCAGGGCTCAGTCCCTGGCACCATACATGGTCCAGCAGGGCGATCTCTGAGCACACAGCCAGAGTAAGCCCTGCATACTGCCAGGTGTGGTCCCAAAACCAAAAAGTTAAAAAAAAAATTAAAACCATTAAACAACAGTCTAAGTTTCACTAAGTGAACTCTAACTCCATCTTCAAATATTTTTCTCATTTTCTCTCTTCTTCACAGAAAATTCCTGTACCTCTCCTTGGGACATGTTTTTATAAATCTTTGTCAATCTGTGGGCCCCAAAATGAAATTCTTTGATCTCCAGTGAACAAACTTTGTTATTTTAATTATGTTCAGAGTATTTGATCTGATTTGGAATCCCGAAGGTTGAAATTTATTTGTTGGTTTAGTTTTGTATTGGGGACACTCAGTAATGCTAAGGGGTTAACATTTAATGAACCTGACTCTGCACTCAGAATTTATTGCTGGTAGTGCTTGGAGCATAATATGGGATACTAGGGATTAACCCGGTCGGCTTCCTGTAAGACGTGCACTGTACTTTCTGTATTATAGCTCCAGCTCCCTAAAGGTTGACTTTTAATCTCTGTCACTAGTAACACTACACATTTAAAATGAAACTCCAGATCATATATAAGAAACAAAGTTTAATGAACAAGATTATGTGTGCCTTAATATGAAAAAGACTAGTGCTTGCTTTAGTAAGAAGTCAGTTGAATGAGCAAAGCATTTGAAAATAAGCAAAACATTTGGAAATATTATCCATAGATATAACTCTCAAAAATTTAAGTGCACTGTGATATTTTTTGCTTCTGGGTCTAGGTTATTTCCTTAGAGTTTTGTTGGGGATACAGTTTATCGATGAAACTGGCTTTAAGAACTTTTTTAAAATTAAAATTATGTTTGCCTTTTCAAAGTAAATATGACATTCATTTAAATTGAAATCTCCAAGATTCATTATTAAGCTTGAGGAAAATTTCCATTCAGTTAAGAAAGAATTGTTTTGTGGTTCTCTGTATTCTACCAAAGGGATAGGTAAAGGTACCATCTAATCACGTGGAACTGAAGGGTCTATTTCTAGGCTGGAGTGATAGAACAGCAGGTAGTGTGCTTGCTTTACACATGGCTGACCCAGGTTCTATCCCCAGTACCGCATGGTTCCCTGACCCATGCTAGGAGTAATGCCTGAGACCAGAGACAGGAATAGGCCCTATGCATTGCAGGATATGGCCCTAAAAATAAGATAAAAGAAAGAGATGTTTGTGCTTTGATGCAAAGTGTAACTAGCTCACTGAAGGGTCTTTGACATCACTTCATGTATCCACTACATACCAGTTTGCAGCTAGTTTGCATATAGCTCTTAAATTAGTCTGGAAAACATTCCATGTTCTCCAGATACATTCCTAAGACTAACATTTCTGGATAATGTGTTAGACGCATTTTTAATATTTTGAGAAGTTTCCATAGGTTTTGATATAGATGTTAACCCAATTTACATTCCCCTAATAATGAAAAACTGTTCTTTTTTTCTCCTTACCACCACAAAATTTATTGTTTCTGGACATTTGTTGTCAACTATACACTGTGAG
>JAJIBD010013476.1:0-16109 GCA_021461705.1 Cryptotis parvus | reverse complement strand
GGTCATATGTGGTGCCAGGGATCAAACTAAGTCAGCCACATGCAAAGCAAGCACCTTACCCCTTATATTATCTCTAGAATCCTCACTTTTCCCATGCACCCCTCCCCAGCCTTCTGTTAACTTTTCCTTTTCCTTCCTGCTGCATCTACAATATTTTAGGAACAAACCCTTTATTCAGTGCTAGTTTTACATTACTACATACTTGTAAGATCAGAATCACTTTGTCTGAACTCTGATGATATGGAGACCATTTTCTATAATCATTAGTGTTAATAGAAAGTAGCAAGCTCTTTCATTTTCCTTTGGTACTTCTAGACTGTGAGTCCTCATGATTTACTGAGACATGCTGCTGGGTGTGGTATTAGTCATCCTGGACTTGTTTCCTTCCATCACTTCTTTGATTATTTCCTCCTCTTTGCTGTCTGTCTCCCTGTAAATCTGTTAGATGTTGGGCATCCTAAATTAACCTTGCATAGCCCGACTTCTGAGACTTCCTAGCTTACGGCTCACTAACTCAGCCTTCCAGAGATTTTTTATAGTTCTAGTTAATTTAATGTGAATTACTCATATAGAGCTTAAAATGAAATTGTCTATAATCCTTTTTATAAATATAATTGCTTGTTTATCTTAAGGTTCAAATTTGAATTTTGAAAGTACTTTTCTATACCCCCTAAAGAACCACATCTATGAAACAGTTGTGTCCAGTGACTGCGTTAATGTTTAGTCTTGCTCCTGTAGGGTGACTCTCGGTTATCCAAGCATGCATCTAGTTGAAGGAATAAGCCAACAAGTATTCGCATCTTCCTCAGCGGTTGCAGGGTTTCGTGCATGAGCAGAACAGTGAAAGCAAATCCTGGAGAGCAGAGCCTGGGACTTGTGTTCCTCTGAAACCAAGAATCAGAATTCATTTCCTCCCAAGCAGAACTGACTTTCCTTGACAGTAATAGACGTTTGGAAACCAGCCACCCGGGAGTGTAGCTTATCCACTTTGCTCCAGCTATGCAGTGTGTGGGTAGAGTCTGAGGATAAGGGACGCTGAGAGGCTCAGCTGGCCCAGGAGTTCTGCACCGGCCCCAGGGTCACACCTGCTGGCTCACTTTTCTCTGTTTAACATTCAGCCTGCACCAGATTTTTTACCTCTGCATTTTCACTTTATGCCTGTGGAACTGTTTTTTTCTACTTTGTCTCAGAAGTTTAATCTCATCTGCTTTTATTAATTTAAAGTTTTCCTGGGGATAGCCTTTTGTTAATGTTCAGGGAGAAACTGCATTGCTCAAACACAGCAGAATCCTATTAAGTTCTGTGAATTGCATTTGATTGTTACTATCTCTTTGGGACACTTAATTTGGAAATACCCACTCTGTGTTCCCCCTGCCCAAGATATTACTTGCTGGGACTGGAGCAATAGGATAATGGGTAGGATGGCATTTTTGCCTTGCAAGCAGCCAACCTGGGTTTGATCACCGGCATCCTATATGGTACCCTGAGCACTGCCAGGAGTAATTCCTGAGTGCAGAGCCAGGAGTTAACCCTGAGGACCTCCAGGTGTGACCCCACAAAGAGTCACCCTATAGGAGCAAGAATATATATATTTTTACATTTATATAAATTATATATTATATAAATACATATTTATAATTATATATATTATGTAATCGTATAAATTATATATATATAAATTTATATACGAGGCTCTTCATATTCCTGAATCAACCAGATGCCATTGGGCTACATTGGCATGTGATAGGGTCCAATGGAAATGTTACTGGCGCCCGCCGAGCAAATCGATGAATAACGGGATTCAAGTGATCAAGTGATATACATAAATATATATTTACTTGCTGAAGGTATTAACTCCTTTTCTAGTATCATCTGAGATGGTATCTGAGCTGGATACAGGAAGCTGACATGTGTGTTTAACCCAACACTGTAAATCAGCCTCATTCCTGGAGCCCACCTGGTTCTAAAGAGGATTCAAAACCTAATTGGAACCGGAGAGATACTATGGGGAGTAGATCCCTGGCACTTCATATTGCAACCCCCACCCCCATAGAGTTAACCTTGAACAGAGACAGGAATAAGCCCTAAATACGTGGGTGTGGCCCCCAAAACAAAGCAAAATATCAAAAAGTCAAACTAATTCACCAATATCACTAGTTTTGTTTCCCTTTTTGTCCCAAATGCACTACTTCTAAAAAGACAATCAACACAACACTTTCAAATGAGCTTTGAAATTTGGGATTTCAACAGTAGGGAGTGTTGAAATCCTCCTGGAGTGCTTCCTTTTCATTTTATAACCATTTCTCGGTTCCAAGAGCTTTAGGAGCAAAGTGGGACTCTAAGCCCCCGTACTGTGTCTGCCTATGCACACATTTCCCGCAGCTGCGTGGGCGTCCTTCATGCCAACAGGCCCCTGGGAACCAACCACAAGGCACTGAAACACTTTTACCGAGAGATCAAAGAGGGATTATATTTTGTGTTTTAATTAGTCTGGTTAAGTGAAGCAAACTATGAATGTCCCAAAATGCCCCCAAATCATCTATCCAGGCGACACTGTAGTGGCCCTTTCTCTCCAAACTGAACCGTGCTGGAGACTCCAGAGGGATGATCAATAACCGCACTGAATCGTGGGCCAGGGCAGGTAGAGTGGGTCAGGCACTTCCCCTGCGTGTAGCTGGCCTAGTTCATGCCCAGCACCACGTGTGGTGCCCCAAGCCTTGCCAGGAGCAATCCCTGAGCACGGGGCCAGGAGCAAGTCCAGAGCATCTCCAGGTGTATCCCCGCCCCAGCTGCAATAACAGATATTGTGTTGTGAACAATGAAAAGGGCAGACAGGATGCTTGCAACACAAGGTAGGCAGACAAGGCCCGGCTCTCTGGGAGTTGACATCCGGTTGTCTTTTTCTCATAGCTAAGAATCGTCTCAGTCCTGGGAACACAGCAAACACGTGGCTGGGGCTCAGGGCCACCACAGCTGTTACACATCCTTTATTTGCTTGGTCAGTGAGAAAAGGAGAAAAGCGTCCCAGGAAACCAGACCAGAATCTATGGCCCTTCTCAAGCACCCGTCAGCCAGGGGATATAACATGGCAAGGCTGTTTTAGGGAGAAGTGTTTGCATGGTGCCTGGAGAGCCTAGTTACTGCCATGGTTTCTCAAACACAACCAAACGTGAGCACAAAGAAGACAAAAAAAAAAAAAAAAGTCAAACCAACGCGATGAGGGAAAGGGAAAAAAGCATGAGGACAGTGTTCAGGTAAATGCTCTGAGAAAGGTCCTCTCTGAGGAACAGACACCAGCATCTTAACTGTAGTTACGTTCCTCAGAGGCTCAGTTTTGAACTCCTGCAAATATCCCAGCTGATCTTAAGGGGGAAACCCAAGCCTCGAAGGGCAAACTATGGACACTGGGAGAGGGGAAAGAGATTGAGAAATTCGGAGAGCCACACACAAAACTCTAAATTAGTTTTCCAGGGCGAGGGGCCAGAGAGCTAGCACTGTGGGTAGGGTGCTTGTCGGACATGCAGCTAATCCTGGTTTGCTCGCAGCACCCCATATGGCCCCTTCATGCCCACCAGGAGTGATTTCATGAGTGCAGAGCCTGGTGCAACCACTCAGAACTGGCTGGGTGTGGCCCCCTTGCCAAAAAAAATTACATTTTCCAATGAAGGTCTACCATGACAGAGGAGTTGGACGAAAGCAGCTCTGAAAGAACCGTTTCTGCTTTCTGGAGAAAGGCTGCCTGTACAGTTCTAGAAAAGTCCATCACAGCACACTGGAATGTCATTAAGCAAATTAGCACAGAATAGCGCATAATTAATGGAATTCACTTTGTACAGTTTTGACCCCGTAGCACAGACCAACGCAGGTGGTGAGAAATATTCACAAGTAGGAATAAAAAAGTGATCTTTTCATACATTCTGCTCTGGTAAGCTCTGTCAGGAGTGATGATTTTCAGGGTAAAGAACCAACAATGTAAATCACTGCCAGGCTCCATTTGGTGGTAAAGTGATTTTTTTCCTACTTGTTTATTTGAAAAAATGTTTAAAGCACTTAAAAAAAAAAGCAACACATGTTGATTTAAAAGGTGTTCAAAAACACATTTTTAGGGGCCAGAGCAATAGTACAGCAGGCAGAGCATTTGCCTTACAAATGTTGCCCACCTTAGGGAGATCCTCAGCAACCCATATGGTCCCCTGAGCACCTCCAGGAGTAATTCCTGAGTGCAGAGCCAGGAGGGACCCCTGAGCATCGCCGGTGTGACCCCAAAATTTGAATAATAAAATAAAAACTGCAGCGGGCCAAAGCGATAGCACACAGGGTAGGGCATTTGCCTTGGCGCAGGGTGTACCTCGTTGGCACCCAATAAGGCCCCCTGAGCCCACCCTGTGTGGATCCCTGAGTGCAATCAGGAGAAAGCCCTGAGCGCCAGGTGTCCACAATTCAGGAGTAAACAAACACTAGCTCCTTTCAGCGTTATTCTTTTACACTCGGAAAACTTTCATATTGGAACCCCAGCAATGCTCTTCATCCACCCCATTCAATTTCTGAGATCGCAGTGATACACAGCACGCCAGTCATTCGGCCACTCTTAAATCCCTGGATTTCCATTTGCAATCGATTAGGGACAGCAGGTGCTGAAGGTCTTAGGAGCAAACCACGCCTGCGTTTTGGTGAGCGGTTATTTATGTCACTCACCGGAGCAGCCGAGACCCCACCGGCCTTCACTTGCTCCCGAATAAAGGGATTTAAGCAGCTCCACGGGCTCCTGGATTAAGAGCAAACCCTAATTGTGCAGTACTAGATAATCAAGATGTTTTGTTCCGTGTCCCTTAAGTGAAATACTTTTTTTTTCCTGGACCCCAAAGTAGGTAGCTCCATGTTGAAATTATTCCGAGAACCTCCTACCCCGGTTCATTTCAAAGTGGTAATACTTTGTTTTGTGAGAGCTTGTCCGGATGGAGGGAGGAGCCACGAGTGAGTGCGTGGACACTGCAAGGGAGTAACCAAACTGCAGGAGGCCCAGGTAGCCCCTACACAGGGGCCCAGCGCAGGTGTGCCGGGTCAAGGAGGAAACGCCCTCCATGGCTGGCTTTGTTTCCTACAAAGGGGTGGGTGAGGCTTGGGGTGGCAAAAGTGCCTTTCCTTTGTATCTGAAATGGTCTCGGGGGAACGGGGCAAGAGACAGTTTTTGTGTGTTTTGTGAGTCCCAAGGAGAATGGGGGCAGCTTGGCGCGAGCACACGCCTCTGGCTGCCTGGGCCGGGCTGGGGGTGTCTGTCTGCGGGCTAAAGTTCAGGGACGCCCTAGACATCCGGTCATGTGCAAAAGTAGCGGGAAACGCAGCCACAGGCGCCGGCTCGGCGTCCTCCATTCCGGAGCCCCGCGCCCAGGCACCCCGCGAGCACCTCGGCCCGGCCGCCTCGCCAACTTGGGTGAGCGTCGGGAGGTCGCGCGCGGGTCCTACCCAGAACCTTCCCGTCCGCTTCCTGCAGCCGCTTTGCGGAACGCAGCCCCCTCACCCTCGTTCCTGGGGGCGACGCAGCGGGACCCCCGACCGGCCTCGAGGGGCTGCGCGCGCGGCGACCCCCCTCGGCTACCTGCGCGGTTGCCGCCCCCTCGCCCTCCTCCTCCTTACCTTGCTGCAGAGCAGGCCGCACTCCGGCCCGGTAATTGGGGCCGCCATGGCCCGTTGCCCGCAGCCCGCCCGCCGCGTCCCGCGCTAATAGCACGTGGGGCCGCAGCTGTGCCCGCGCGCGCGCCCCCGACCGCCCTTAAAGCGGCCCCGCCGGCAGCAAAGGGACCCCGGGCCACCCCTTCCGCGCCTGCTGCCCGCCCGCCTTGCAGCCCCCAGTCCCTTAGCTGGACCAGCCCCCAACTCTCGCAAAGCTTCCAAGTTAGTATCCTAGGAAACGCTACCCTAGACCACTTGGAATTCGATTATCTGGTTTTCCTGCAGCCTCAATCCGTATGTGAAGGCAGTGAAGAGTGTTGAGGCCTGCTGCTTCCAACCACAAAGTGCCCGCCTGAAAACAAACAAAATGTCTAATGCCCTTAGAAGGGTCCTTTTTGGCCCCGTGATTCCTAAGTGTTGGTCCCTACTTGCTCGTAAGAACGTGGAGTGTTCCTGGGCCAGAATGTTGCATGGGGGGGTGAAGGCGCTTGCAGGCAGGTACCCCAGCTGCCCAGAGCACAGAGCGAGGAGTCAGTGCTGAGCACTGTTCTTGAGCACTCTCCTCACTCTCCCTCCCCGCCGAACAGCACGAAGATCGGCGGCTGCTATTAAATCCCCTTTATTTGACCATCTCCAAATGGTTTGTTGCGACCTAAGAAGCTCCAGCTTGGTAAAGCATCCTTGGGTCCGGGCTTGTGCTGCTGCACTGCCGCTCCCGCTGCTCTCGAGCAGGTGGAACGAGAGCAGAGGGCGGTGTGAGCATGCCGCTCAATTTGGACTCACCTGTAGGCAATAGACAGGTCCCAGCTCAGCCTGAGACCTTGTATCTCACTTAAGCAAGTCGGCCTGAGACTGGCCTCGCCGGCTCCAGTATCCGGATCCAGTGGGGCTGTTTCCAGGGTCTCACTGAGAGCATGGGAGTGGGGAAAAAACATCGGATTTATCTGCGATATTTGAAGAGAAAAGGAGGTTTTGGAGGGACCATCCTGAATTATTTTTGGAAGCAAATGTGCTTTTATTTATTTTTTTCTGAAAGACCAGTAATTTTCATAAACATTAATATTTCATGACACAAGCAACTCTGGCTTAGTTTTGGGGCCAGGGTGATAGTCCAGAAGGTAGGGCGTTTGCCTTGCATGCGGCCGGCCCATGCTGGCCCTGGTTCGATCCCCGGCATCCCATAATTCCTGAGTGCAGAGCCAGGAGAAACCCCTGAGTATTGCTGGGTGTGACCAAAAAGCAAAATTAAATGAATGAATGAATGAATGAATGAATGAATGAATGAATAAATAAAAAGTATCAAACCCAATATTAACGTTAATACTTTGCCAAAAGACAAGAGGGAAGGTTCAAACTAGAGTTCACAATCTGATATAATTTTTTAATTTATTTTATGAATCACTGTGCCATATGGTAGAGAAGGCTGTTCATGATCGGGTTTCAGTCACACAATGTTCCAACACCCATCCCTCCACCAGTGCACGCTTCCCACCACCAATGTGCCCCTTTTCCCTCCTGCCACCCCTTTCACCCCCACCTCTCATCCTGTCTCTATGACAGGCACTTTCCCTTCTATCTCACTGTCACGCTCCCTGAATTAGTCACAGACATTACCTCCTAAGAGGCAACTTTACCTTCTAGGGAAGTTGCCAATGTCTGTAGACAGTGTTTGACAGTGTTTGGTGTCATAACTAGTGCCTACAGCTAAGAGGTTGCTCCAAACTATTCTATACCACACAGGAAGGACATCTTCCTACAATAGGTAACTGGCCCCCAAGATGCTATTAGTCCTGATGTTAAGACATTTAAATATGGGACCAGAGAGATAGCACAGCTGATAAGAACCTTGCCTCGGTGGTTGCTGGGAGACCATATGTGATGCTAGGGATTGACCTTGGCTTAGTGGAATGCTAGGCAAGCCCTTTAACCCCTATACTATCTCTCTGACCCCTAAAATTAATTTTGTTAGGTTGATTAAGAATTCATTTGCTTATTATTTTGCATGTTATATATGCATGAAACCATGAGATAACTCTGACTTCATTTATCATAATCACTCAAGTCTTGGGGCTGGAGCTATAGTATAGCGGGTAAAATGTTTTTCTTATACTCAGTTGACCCGGTTCGATCCCCACTATCCCATATGGTCCCCTGAGCACCGCCAGGAGTAATTCCTGAGTGCAGAACCAGAGTAACCCCTCAGCATTGCCGGGTGTGACCCAAAAAGCAAAAATCAAAAACAGAACATAATCGCCAAGTCTTATGAGATATTAAATATCAGAAACGTGAATATGTATTTACTTTTGAATACGGTACTGGCCCTTTCTCTGCAATGTTTAATTCAAGAGTCTACCATAACTTTACCATGAAGTACCAGGCTTGAAACATAATCAATATATTGTTATGGTGCTGAGGAGGGGGTTTTGGCATATTGTTTTATCATCTTTGCCCATATCCTTTCAAGCAATTCCTGTGGAACAGCCAACACAATCTTTTTTTTTTTTTTGTACCTTCATGCTGTAATGCTGGGTTGTGTACTGGGGCTCTCTCCACTCTGGAGAAGGCCACGTTCTCTCTTGAGTGAATTTCTCCACTGCTTTATCCTTCCTCATTTTTCCAAATAAAACCTGTTACACTTCACTGCTCCTCTCCTCCTGAAATTCTTTTCTGAGTCAAAGGCGATGTACCTGAAAGGCTTGGGTGAGGTCTAGGACTGACTTTCCCATCCTGCAGGGAGCAAGGCTCACAGTCCTGGGTTCCCCAGCTGCTGCCCAGGTGGCAGAGGTGAATGGAGAGAAAAGGGCAGATTCCCTTCTTGAGGCCGACACCTCTCACCTCCTTACTTTCAATGTCACTGGGGGGGCCCCACCGGCATCAGTGTGACAGTTCAGAAGAGTCTGGAAACTTGCTCCACTGTCTCTGCCTGCTAGAATGCCAGGTAATGATTCGAGACAAAACAAGCAAATTTAATGTGAGTGAGTACAAAGCTAGAATAGCACCTTGCCTTGAACTTCTTTTGGTTTGTTTTTATTTGGCAGACCACACCCATTAGTACTCAGAGCTCACTCCCTGGCTCTGCACTCAGTAAGGGCTAACTTACTCCTGGCTCTGCACTTAGGGCTTACTTGTTGCTTGGCTCTTCCCACTGTACTATTGCTCCAGCCCTGCCTAGAACTTCTTTCTGCTTGGAATGATCTTCCCCCAGATTTCTCCATTTCATTTAGATTTTTTAATTCTGTCGCCACCTTGAAATTCCCTTTTATAATCTCCCCTTATTCTGGTGGGGTTTTGGGTTTTTTGTTTTGGGCTTTTACCATTTTTCTACTGTATCACAAAAGTATTTGTTCCTAATTGTCTTTTTCTATCTCTAAAAGAGATTTTTTTGTACCATCCACTACTATTACCTTGACACAGAAAAAGTGCCTCTCAGCAGGTGCTATAATATTTAAAAGAATTAAATTTATTGCAGTAGGGTGTGTGTGTGTGTGTGTGTGTGTGTGTAGTTAGATTTAGAGCTTTCTGACTTCAAACCAGTTTTATCTATGCCTATTTTATACAGCCACTCATTTATCATGAAAGAAAAATTTGCATTTGAGGGAGGAATAATGTATGTACCAAAATAAGCATCTTGAGGCTGGAGCTAGTTAAAATGGCTTTGGTGCTCACACCAGAAAGATGGAAAGGTCAGGTTTTATTTTTTAATATTTTATTATACCACAGTGAGATACACATTTACAAAGATGTTCATAATATTTTCATATTTGGATTTTGGTCATACAGTGTTCCAGCACCCATCCCTCCGCCAGTGCCCATTTCCCACCACCAATGTCCCCGATTCCCTCCCCCCTCTCTCTAGCCTGCCTCTATGGCAGGTTCTTTATTTCTTTCTCTTTCTCTCTCTCTCTTTCTCTTTTCAGAAAAATTGGTTTTAATGACATCTTTCCCCAGTTTAAAATCTTTCAGTGTTCCATTGCTTATCAAGGTAAGATCAGATTTCTCAGTGTGACCCCTGGGCCACCATTATCTTGCCCCAATCTGACCTTCTAGATTGAACCTTTGATCAAGAGGACAAGATAAATTTCTGTTCCCTGACAGTGTCCTTGTCCTCCACATAGGATTTTCCACATGCACAGTAACTCCTTCTTTGAAACCATGGTAATAATCACCGGAAGTCTCCAGAAGAACCGTGCTTCCTTGAAAATGGAATATTGACGAGCAAATCTTCGTCACTGATTTGGAAATTGCCCTAGAGTACCGTTGACCCTCCCAGCTGCAAGCTCATTATCCCTCGGTCTTCTGTGGTTCTGATCTCAACACAAATTATTTTCCCCTGGGCCAGAGAGATAGTACAAGGGTTAAGGCATTTGCCTTGCCCACTCTTGACCCTGGCTTCATCTTTGGCACTGCATAGGGTCCTCTGAGCACCACCAGGGGAAGCACAGAGTAGCCTTAAATACCTATGGTATGCCACCTCCCAAAACAAAATTTTATTTATTTTTATAATTCAGGAGGAAAAGTGTTTTATTCTTTTTTTCTGATCCCTGCATCAAAGAAAACTCCCTTTTTAATCCCAACACATACTTTCTACTTCTGCTGAATTTGAACCTAGAAGATCACTGTGACACTGTGCACAGGTTTACACACTCATCCCTCAGCTTCTCCATCTTTGAATCTTGTCCATAGTTTTCTGGCTCAAATGTACTTTTGCAGCTATCTGGGAAGGTGACAGAGAACTTTTCAACATCTCCTTTGTTCCATGATCACTTGATCACTTGAATCCCGTTACTCATTGATTTCCTCGAGCAGGCACCAGTAACATTTCCATTGGACCCTATCACGTGCCAATGTAGCCCAATGGCATCTGGTTGATTCAGGAATATGAAGAGCCTCAAACCGTTCCTTCAGGGTCTTTACAAGGAAGTCTGACCATCTTGTAGGTGGGCGGCCACGTGATCTTTTTTCCATGACTAGAACTTTTTGTTCCATGACTAGAACTCTTTCATGGAATTTTGTTCCATGACTAGAACTCTATTTCAGCAGCATGCTGGAGCGGAGACTGTCTGCCTAGGATCCATATACTTGAGTCCTAATATTTAGAGCATCATCAATAAAGTGGTTTCTCAGAGTGTTAGAAACTATTGCCCATGGGCAATGTAAACTACCAATGGCATTTTGTTTATTTATTAAGTATAATGAGTGAAAACTATCAACGGCTAGACCTTGTTACCGATAGCACTAAAATATGGCAGGTTTATTTTATCATCCCAAACACCAACTGTTGCTCTTTTGGGGACCACAACCAGAGGTGCTCAGAGATGCTCAGTGCAACAGAGGTGGTGACAGGGACAAAATCTGGGTGGGCTGAGTGCAAGGCAAGTGCCTAACCTTCTGTACTCTCTTTCCTACACGGCCAGTTAACTTTCAACAATAGAACAATAGAGCTCAGTTCTCCTGAATTAAAATGAGGCAAGGATGCCTCCTTTTATCTGCAGGTCCTTGCTAAGAATGTGTATCTACTTCCAGGTGGCACTATAACTTAGTTCAATGGGGGAAGAGGGGCCGATCACTCAAGACCCAGAGCCAGGCTCAGTCTGTTACTGACTCATTTGAGGGCCTCCTCCAATGGTGGCCTACTCTTTGGACAGAGCATACTGGAGATCGCACCCAGATGGGCTGCATGCAAGGCAAACACCTTACCTGCTGTACTCTCTCTGCCCCTATCAGAGTAAATGTTTTTCTTAACTGTGAATGCTTTCCAATGAACTTCAAAATATTTTTCAGCTCTTATTTCGTGGGGTGTTCTTTTTTTTTTTTTTTTTGCTTTTTGGGTCACACCTGGCGATGTTCAGGGGTTACTCCTGGCTCTGCACTCAGGAACCACTCCTGGCGGTGCTCGGGGACCATATGGGATGCCGGGATCGAACCCAGGCCAGCACAGGCCGGCCGCATGCAAGGCAAATGCCCTACCTGCTGGACTATCGCTCTGGCCCCTCGTGGGTGTTCTTTTATATCACGACATGTAGCTGACACATCCTTTTAAAAAGAAAACAGGATATAAGAAGTCAACATATAAATGCATTAGTATCCTTAATCTGCACACAGATTTATTCCCAACTCTATAATGATAAAAGTAAGGCAATAGGGAGTGATTTTACTCAAAATGAGAAACTCTAAAGTGCAAATCCAGTACTAGAGCAGAGATGTCAGAGTCCTCTTTTTGATTCTTTATCCCAGCATTTCTGGACTGAAGGACATGGCTCCTAATTGGCCCCAGAATTTCAAATGGACCAGAGGTGTACACTGCATAAACGGGGCCCTGCAGTATGAGACTAGGGGGTGCATCAGTAGGATGGGCGGGTGAGGGAATGTAACAGAAGTGTTATAATCAGATCAGGAATGAGTATGTCTATTTTCTTTTAATTTTTATTATTGGCATTTTGGGTCACACCCGGTGATGCTCAGGGGGTTACTCCTGGCTCTGCACTCAAGGAATTATTCCCAGTGGTGCTCAGGGGCCTATATGGGATGCCAGGGATTGATCCTGGGTCAGCTGCATGCAAGGCAAACACCCTACTCACTGTTCCTGACCTGGTCTATTTTAAACCTTTTTTTTCTTTTAGGAGGCTCTCAACAGGAACCCCTCCTGGCAGAACTCAGCGGGCCCTGGCAGTTGACTCAATGCTAAAGAAGGCCCAGTGACGTGGTGCTGTTCAGGCCCACTGTTGGTGGGAGCCATCAGGTCCATACCTGGGCAATGCTTGGGCAGAGGCCATGAGGTGCTGGGAATTGAACACAGAGATCCTGTTGCACCTACCCTTGCACCCTAACCCCTGAGCTCTCTTCCTGTCCCCAAGTATGTTACTAAAAGCAAAAGTAATGGTGCCAACTTTTAGTTTCTAAGGATACTTTTCCTAATCATAAGCAATGCTATGGGAAAATTACTATCATGCAGACCAGCAAGCACCAGGGTCTCATTTAACAGTCTCCATGAGGCATAAAGAGAAGTGTGTTATTCCCAGAAAAATGCATCTAACAACTGCTTCACAAATTAAATATTACAGATGAAAAATGGAAGAAATGGAAATCTTCCAGGTCCTATAGTCAGGGGTTGATTTTTGGAAGATAGTTGGATTTTGAGATCATTTTCACAGGTCCTTTCTTGGTATTCATTGGCTTCTGATTAACTGAATTATATCTTTCCCTGAAAAATAATAAATATATGTAATGGCGTTTAAGTCATCTAGTGTAAAAACAAAAATCATTATTTGCCACAGAGGAAGGACTGTGTATTACCTCTAGTTTCTCCAAAGTTTAAGTAATCCTGTATAGATTCTCAACTCATAGTGTAATTTTAGGAAGCCACATATTATATCATATAATCATATAATCTTACCACAATTAGAGAGACAATTCAAGGGCAACTAATCCAAAGGCTGGGAGCAGCCCATGAAGCACTCTAATGTAAATAATTTAGTTCTTTAAAAGGACTAAAGAAGGACTAAAGAAAAGGGTAAAAATGATATTTTTTTAAAACGGTAAAATTTAAAGCAGCTAAACCTGAGTTCTATCTCTGGCACAATATATGGTCCCCTAAGTAACTCCAGGAATAACCCTGAGCACAGAGCCAGGAGTAAGCCTTGAGTACAACCAGGTTTGGTAAAAAACAACAAACAACTACAGCAACAACTACAACAACAACAAAAAGATGAATCTTCCAGTTTGTTGCAACGTTGATGTAACTGGAGGAAATCATGTTAAGCAACATAAGTCAGAGGGAGGACAAAAGCAGATAATCTCACCTTCTCTTATATATAGAAAAAAAGCAGAATAGAACTAAACAGTGAAAACTCCTTAGACTTCTATTATAGACACCATATTAGAACAGTGGGGTAAAGAACAGGGAAGTTCAAGTGGTGGTGTTTGGTGACATAGGAGTAGTGCTGGAGCTTCTTGATCACTTTTTGTGATCAGGTGCAGTAACATTGCACATGAACATTAAAAAACTATAATAGAATCACAACCATCTTACCTAAACTATGATTGAAATAAAATACAATGTGAAGGTTAAAAAAATATTTCTTTTAGGATTAAAATAAAACAACCATTTTCTTTTTTTAAATTTTTTATTATACCACAGTGAAACATACAGTTACAAAGGTGTTCATAATTGGTTCTTGGTAATACCATATTCCAGCACCCATCCCTCCACCAGTGCCCTATCACCACAACCCCCCGCCCACCCCCAGGCTGCCTCAGTAGCAGGTACCCCTTTTTCTCTCTTTTCTCTCTCTTTCTCTCTCAGATGTCTCTGCATCTCTTTCCCCCTTCTTTTTACACATCGTGCCTAGCCCTGCAGACATTTAGGGTTTATCATGTAAGTCTCTTTGCGTATATTCAATGGTGAGTTCTAGTCTGACATTACCATTGCCCACACTCAGTTAAACTCTGGTATCTACTTATATCCCATTAATGAATGCAGTCATTCTATATCTGTCCTTTTCCTTCTGACTAATTTCACTCAGCATGATAGTCTCCATGTCCATCCATTTGCAGGTAAATTTCACAATTCTGTCTTTTCTGACAGCTGCATAGTATTCCATCGTGTAGATGTACCACAGTTTCTTTAGCCAGTCCTCTTGTTCTCGGGCACTTTAGGTTGTTTCCATATTCTAGCTATTGTGAATAGTGCAGCGATGAATAAAGAAGAACAGATAGTGTTTCTGCTATGTGTTTTTCGGTCTCTCGGGTATATTCCCAGGAGTGCTATTGCTGGATCAAATGGGAGCTCAATATCTAGTTTTTCGGAGGAATGCCCATATTGTTTTACAAAAAGGGCTGGACCAGTCGGCACTCCCACCAACAGTGGATGAGAGTCCCTTTCCCCCCTACATCCATGCCAGCACCGGTTGTTCTTGCTGTTTTGGATGTGTACCAGTCTCTGTGGTGTGAGATGGTACCTCATTGTTGTTTTGATTTGCATCTCCCTGATGATCAATGATGAAGAGCACTTTTTCATATGCCTTTTGGCCATTCAAATTTCTTCTTTTTGGAAGCGCCTGTTCATTTCTTCTCCCCATTTTTTTGATGGGGTTGGCTAAAACAACCATTATCTTTTAGTTTAAAGCCTATTGATCTTGGTTCATCTTTAATAAAAAATAACCTTGCATTGCAACCTGTTGATTCTTTAGCTGGAGCCTTGGAGTGAATTTAAAGGTAAAAGCACCTAAATAATCCTCCAAAAAGAAGATACCATAATATATATATATATATATATATATATATATATATATATATATATATATATGTTTTCTAAGTGTTTAATGTGTTAGTGTCTTAATGTTTCCTTGCTGCCTTGGAGTGAGTTTAAAGGTGAAAGCACGTGAATAACCTTCAAGGAGAAGGTATTTTGTAAAAATTTTCTAAGGTTCTTATATATGGGAATGACTAATGAAGAAGATTTTTAATGCTTTGAAGAAAAATGAACTCCCTGTATGATGTTCAGTGTCAAGGTTTTAAAACTTAATGAGTTTTCTAATGTTTTGTTTACAGGTAAAAAAAAATTTAAAAAATTAAATTTTTTTTTTAATTTACTTCTGATTAACTGGATTATATCTTCAGGGAGATATATATTAGGCCAGGGAGGAGAGATGCGTGTGCAGATGAGTGTCTGACGCCTACCCTGGCTCTGGCCCTGGGCAGTGTGTGGGTGCCCTGAGCGCATGTGAAACGCGCTTCTGACCCATGGTCCTCAGGCTTCTGGTGCATGTGCTGTGCTCACGCTGCCCTTCACACCACCCCAGCAGAGCCTCGCAACAAGCCAGGAGACCTCCCACTCCATGAGGGCCTCCATTTTCCACATCCGGACTTCCCCTTGTCAGAACTCCACCCAGCAGTCCAGCCTATCACAGCCCAGCTTATCGAGATCCACCCTGCAGCAGTCTTTTTTAAATCCGGCCCAGGTATGCTGATCCAGAGACTCACAGACATGGGGCAGAGCTGCTACTGGCTCTCTCCCAGTGCCCAGCCGCTCACAAGGTGCCTGGGAGGGATGGTGGGTTTCTAGCCCTTGCTCACCACCCCAGCAGAGCCTCGCAACAATCCAGATGACCCCCACTCTATGAGAGGGCCTCCATTTTCCACACCCGGACTTCCCCTTGTCAGAACTCCACCCAGCAGACCAACCTATCAGCCCAGCTCACGCAGCCGCACAGTTCATCAATAAATGCTGGACTTAGAGATGACTACAAGAGTATGCTACCCACACGGCAGAGCCTGGCAAGCTACTCGTGTCGTATTTGATATGCCAAATACCAGTAACAATTATAGACCTCATTCCCATGACCTGATTGAATGGTTTGAGGCTCTTTATGTTCCTGGAGCAAGCAGATGCCCTTTGGGCTCTACTAGCATGAGACAGGACATATGGAGATATTACTGGT
>JAJIBD010013475.1:0-33487 GCA_021461705.1 Cryptotis parvus | reverse complement strand
AAACACAGCAGAAACACTATCTGTACTTCTATATTCATTGCAGCTCTATTCACAAAACCAGAATGTGGAAACAACTTGAATGCCTGAGAACTGAAGACTGTCTAAAGAAAGAGACAGAAATAGACTGTCTAAAGAATAGTATGCACCTGTCAGGAAAAGATGAAGTCATGAAATTTACCTGCAAGTGGATGGACATGGAGATACCATGCTGGAGTGCAATTAGTCAGGAGAAAAAGGACAGATATAGAATGACTGCATTCATTAATGGGATATAAATATGCCAGTGTTCTATTAATTGTGGGAAGGGGTAATGCCAGACTAGAACTAAGCATTGAATGTACACAAAGGGATTTACCCGGTAATCCTCAAATGTTTGTAGGAAAGCCACAATGTGTAAGAGAGAGAGAGAGAGAGAAAAGAGATAGAGAGAAGTAAAGGAAAAATGCCTGCTATAGAGGCAGTCTGGGGGAGGGGGAGGGAATTTGGGGACATTCATGGTGGGAAAAGGGCACAGGTGGAGGGACAAGTGCTGGAACACTGTATGCCTGAAACCAAATCATGAATATCTTTGTAACCATATATCTTTGTAGCATAAAAATTAATACAAAATAAAGTGAACAAGAAAAAGGTGCAATTATATAAGATTTGTTTCAATATTAGTAAAACACTACTATGTTTACTAGTTATTTAATACTTTTGTTCATTTTGCTAGTTCATTCCAAAGCATTATAAGCCCAAATCAATGTCTGAGGATTGACATCAAACAGAAAAGTTACAAGTGAATGGCTAGTTTGAACTTCTTCAACCTATCCAAACAAAGAGGGAAAGAAAGACTTTAATAGGTCTCATTAGAGTAAGTGTTGCTGACCCAACTTTATGGTATTTGTTAGAGCAGTAGGAAGTCCAGTGTTCCACAGTTAATGGCACTCTAACAGAGACCTTGGTGACTGAAAAAGTCAGCATGTAATTTTAAGACCCCAGCCAAAATGGACAGGTATTCAAATGAACCTAGTACCAGTAAGGAACTTGAAAGTAGAACACGGTAGAGACACAGGGACTAAATAAACATGGAGGATGGCAGAAAGACTGTGGTTTGGATCATGTGCAACCAGAAAGACCCCAAGCATAGAAGATCTTCAGAATCAGTTGGAATGAGGCTGATTCCAGAATCTAGCAGTGGCAAGACTCACTATGGAGGAACTCATAAACTGGAAATCCCATAGGTATTTACACACAAAGTTCCTTCCAAAAATGTTTATCATCAGATAACACTCATTTAGAAGTACACTCATCACACACCCGCAACATACACATACATAATTTGGGGAAATTTCCAAATAGTTTATGTTTTCACTGGAGTCTTAAAATTTTTTTGTTACAGTTCAGGTAATATGGTTGCAATATTGCAATCGTGTTAATGTTTATGGAATGACACAAAGTTGGTTTCAAAGTTACTACACTCCCATTACCAAATTACCCAGGACCCTCCACTGCACTTCTTAAGTTTTATGATTTCATTTTAAGTTTTTATTTCTACTATTCAAACACAAATAATCATCAGAGATAGGACATCCATTCTCAGAAAACTTAGGCCTGTTCTTTACAGGTAGATGAGCATTAGCACTCATAAAATAAATAGTATTTAGACCAAACATAAGGCCAATATAAGGGAAAGCAAGGACATAGTTTCTCTGCTTTCTTTGGCCCTTGTATTGGTTAACTGCCCTTGTTCAGAACAGCCTGAACTTCTGCCAATCAGAACTTGGCATATCTTATGTTAGTAATTATAAAGCAAGTACTTTTTCATTCCATTCAATTTCTAAGCCACGTATACTCTAAGCCTATTCTTAAGTTCCAAAAAGACTGCATGTCAAAAAAAATAAAATAAAAGCCATACTCTCCTGAAAACCCAGATGTATGTTCAGAAGTTTACATGGGACAACAAATAACTAAATTAATAGGGGAGATATGGTGACTTCCACTTAGAGCTTTGTCAGTCATTTGGCATCAAACTGCACCAGATGTGAGTGTTTGGATCTTGATAACTCATAGGATGCTGGAAAGCTGACAAGAAACTGCTGGAAAATATTTCCAACCTCTTAATGTCTGATCTGCCCCTTTATTTTCATAAAAATTCCCACCTTAATGTACAATATATAAAGAAATGGATGACTAAAATCCTATAAGTCTGTGTACAGTTTATGCCATGATTCTTCAAGGTCTTTAAGATAACCTCATGAGCTTCCAGACAGAATATATCTCCTTTATTATCTGTTTGCCTGTTTTCTCTTAAATGTCTCTAGCAACTGACCATAGTAATATATGGACCATAAAAAAAGAAGAGAGAATTAAGTGAGCTTACAAACAGAAGTTTCTTAGGACTTGATCTTCTGCTCCAGAAGTCAGTGAATTCCCCCGTGAATTTCAACATAAAATTGGCCTCCTAAAGGGTTACGGGTGATATGACCTCAAATGGAACTTATGAGTTAATGTTCCACATAGAGGAACACTTTGCCCTTGTTTAGTAGTGCTTAGGAGAAAATAAAATACTCCTTTTAATTTTGTCTTAAATGCATTTTCGTAAAAGAAAAATTATTTAAGTTTGGTGGACTACTTTTTCTTCCTTATTATTTATTCATGCACATATTAAAACTCATAAACTCTAGTTGCCAAATTCTAACCTGCTGATGAGGGTGAATCTTTATGCTTTCCATCTGTTCAACTGCATCAACAAGATGCTCAAGCTTTGGCCTGAGTTTCCACTATCAAAAGCCAGCAGGAACTGCTCATACCAATTGTCTATGCACTTCCCCTTCTTCACAAACCAACAGGAAACGACAATGAGGATAATGTTGAGGCACAGCAAAGTACTAATAATCAACACAAAAAATTCTCCCCAACTGAAATGGAACATTTGAATCAGAAGCAAGCCTTTTACCTAAACAAGAAACTAAATGAATTTTCATTTCATTTTCAGCTGCCCTTAATGGGATTTTACTAGGATTCCATATGGGAAATGAAAGTAGGGGAGAGACAAAGGTGTTTTCTTAAATGAACTTTTATCAGGACTTAAGCTTTACATTCAGGGAAATTAATTAATTTATAGGCAGTATAACACCAGTAATGCTAACAGGAATATAAAGAGAGGAAATCACATTATATCTTGGGCTTAAACAATTTGAATTAGGTAAAAAAAACATTTCCCAAATTGTCTGTCAGCCAAAGCACAGTTTTAAATCATAAAACCAAGTCACAGATGCAAAGGTCACCTAAGATAAAATTATGAGCATAACTGGTTGGGGGAGTCCTTTATGTGTCAAGAACACGAAGAGATTTTGTGTTTCTACAAAAATTTATAGTCAGCAGCTGAAAGCAGAAAAAGCAATAAATCATAATAATTAAATCCAAAGTAACTTGCTGTTTCCATTCAATGTCACATAATTTGATAAAAAATAACACAGCACAACATAAGACAGCCAATACTGCACAGTGCAAACATATATATATATATATATATATAGTCTTGAGTTTTATATTTACCTTTGCCTACAAGACCTGTTAATAACCTATTAAATAAGTATCTAAGAAAGACCCTTTGCTCCCTATTTGCTATCTGCTGGCAAAGGTGAGTAGGTCTATCACCAATTCAGAAGGTGTTCAAGTCTGGGTTCATTTCAACCATGTCTTTTTTGGTTCTCTCTCTTGATGCTACTGCTAATGTTCAGGGTAATATGAACTTCAGATTTGAAGTACTTTTCATATGATATCTCAAACAGTCCTCACAAAACCCTTGTGAGATAGGTAGGCATGGATCACTTTATATCTTACACACTGAAAGCAGATAAACACACCCTTGTTTGGGAGTTCATACCACAGAAGAGGAGAGGGAGAAAAGAGAGAGAGAGCATGAAAGTGGCCCCAGACACTGGAACATTGAACTCTGGTCTATCTGAGCTCAGACTTTCACTCCCAACGTTCTCCTGGGTTTATTGGAACACCAGAGCAGTAGACCTTCCCTAGACTCTGGTAGCACAGACGTCTCAGTTTCTAATTCATGATTTAAATTACTTCTATGTGTTTTACCATATTGATTATATGAATTTTTGATAGCCTCTAAAGAACCAGAGAAATGGAGCCACCAGATATTTCCATACTGTTATACCTATATTATGAACTCTGCTTTTAAACAGAAATCTCTCTGTCCCCAAATGCCTGAATCAGGGCATTTTTGTTCTGATTATTAGCTAATGAACTTCCTAACCTTGTCTCTATCCATTTCCTCTACATCCTTCCCACGAAAAGAGGAGGAGTTCTGCAGGTGTATGGATGAGATAGGAATCACTGTGCAGTCACGGTGATTATTTCACTCTCTGAGTTCATTCAGAAAGTTGGTACCTCTTCCACCTTTTACTGCAGAGACCAGACTAAGCAGTGGTTTCCCTCTGATCACTGGAAGAACTTGAAGCCCAATAGTCTCTAAATGTGCCACCCATGACAATAGTATAATAATCAATTTAATAATGTCAACTTAGTCAAGCCATGATACCCAGATATTTGATCAAATACATCTAGATGTTTATATGAAGGTATAGAAATAGAGACTAAATAAATAGAATGCCCTCCATAAAGTGGATGGTACTCACTTAATGCCTATGAGTGAAGGCTAATTTCCTAAAAGAACAAATTGTAGATTTAAAATGCCAATATTTATTTTCCTAAAATCTTTTGATCTGCACAAAAGATTTTGAATTTGTAAAGCTTTCAAAATTACATTAGCCAATTCCTTAAAACAAATCTCTTTATATAGGTTTAGAGACATTGGCATATATATAATAAAGATATACGAATATATTTATTTATATATACCTATTCAGATATTTGTACATCTTTAAGTATAGTACATATTCAATTACTTTATCTCAATAACCCTAAGTTAGTTGGCATTTCTAGGTTATACCGGTAGTTTATATGTAAAAAATAGCTATTTTTTCTTATGGCTGTTCTAATCGGGGGATGTCAGTTGTAAGAAACCAGTTGTCTATAAAATTCCCAATCATATCCTGATTAATTTTATCTAGCACTGTGTCGGGCGCCCGCGGGGTCCCCGACAGTGCGGGAAGCAAGTTCCCTTCTACCTCCGGCCGGCGAGGAATGGATGAACACTCAGGAATCCGATGCGGTTTTAAAAGGCTTTACTTATCACAGGTTCAGGCATACAAATCAGCAAAAGGAAAACCCGATGCTTAGGATTCCAGGCTAGAACCCCAGCCAAGTGTAGGCCAAGATGGCGACTACACCACGTAAAAACTTCCAAGGGGAATAAACGCCACAAGGCAAGATCCCACAGGGAAGAAGAAGGCCAAAAGCCAAAAGCCAAAAGCCGCAGGAGCCAAAAGCTGAAGGCTGAGGAACCAAAAGGCAAAGGTGAAGGGGCCTCAAGTCAGCCCCCTTATATACACCAAAGTAACCCAATCTGGAGGTTGTCATGCCAACAAAGAACCCTAAACAGAGTGTAGTGCCACACCCTATTGTAGGTATAAACAAAGGTTACACCAAGGACTAATCCCGAGATTATCTTTTATGTGAAACACTGGAGAGAGAGGGGGCTGATATAAAGTAATACATCTTAACTTCATGAGCTTCATGTAATCTAGATGGTACCCACAAGGTCCTTATTATCTGCACCAGGGTGATTCTGAGTATCTTGTTCTCATGTACTGAAAGGGTCATACTCGCCTGCTTAGAGCAAACTAGTATGATCCTTCCTATAGTCTACCTTTAGTCTCAGCGTAGCCAGGGTGGTAGTCTCCTGGTAAATTCTAACTGTCCCACGTTGGGTGCAGTGGGTATAAAGAGGAGCTGTGCCCAATCTAGAAAACATAGAAGCCTTAGTAGATGTATAAGTCAGAAGTTATTCAATCAAGGTGACTTCTGTAACTGCCACACCTTCTAGAAGTGTTTACATAGAAGAGAGATCTCATTAGAATGAACATTGGCTTAAATAAGATTAAGCTGGGAGTGAGCAAAACAACAAAACTCCCAGATTAGCTAAACATGTCCTCCAACAGCACTGTATTCATGTTGACAAGGACACCAACGCCACCGACCCCCTCTTTCATTGCATGTTCTCCAGTGTCAAAACGGCGTGATGCGATTGACACTTCCTTGCCTCAGTCAGACCAATGATGTCATACTTGATCTTTGCGCGCTTAAACCATCATGTCATCGATATATGCTTCCATTGCCAGTGTACGTAGATTGAAAGTACAGACTGGCATTTTAGTCCTTTTTCGCTTTGGCAGCTTAGTGTGGCCATGGAATTTTATCAGGCCCTACTTGTTCGCCCTTCTTAGTGCTGCAGTATTAAGGGCTCTTTCAGGGTCAGGAAGATGAATATTTTTTTATTACTGGTTTTGGCATATTGAATACGCACGCACAGCTTGCCAGGCTCTGACGTGCAGACGCTATACTCTTAGTAGCTTGCTAGGCTAAGCACTGCCAGGAGTAATTCCTGAGTGCAGAGCCAGGAGTAACCCTGAGCATCGCTGAGTGCGATGTCGCTCTCCGTACTCAACAAGCAGAACATACACTCCAGAAGCTCCACATAGCCAGAGGACACATGGGCTGTGCCCTGGTCGTCACACTGGCGGCCTTTGATGACCACAGCGAATATGGTGGCAGTAAAGATGGTAAAGAAAGATGACCACCAGGTGTCTGTAACCATGTTGCCCCGCCGGCCGGGTCTGAGGCCCCGCCAGAGTTGTCCGTAATGAGGGCCTCAAGCCGAGGAGCTACCTGACATCACTGTTGCAGCTTGCTGCTGCCTTGCCCACGCCAGGGTCCCACTGCCACGCTGCGCATCTAGGGGCTATTGTCCGCGAGCCCCCACGAGCTAGGTCGCACAACCAGCGCCCGCACCGGAATTGATTAATGTAAATGCCTAACAAAACCAAATAGGACAATGACACTTGAAGAGATGTGGCCCACTGCCAGCAGTTTCTATCTTCGTTGTTTACACACCAAAATCCACAAACAAGGAAGAAGAAATTGAGAAATTCTACATGGAACTGGAGGAGTTCTGTAAAAAAGAACACACCTTCTACAAGATCATAGTGAGTGATTTTAATAGCAAGATAGGACCGAGAAGACAGGCCAAAGAACTCCACATCGGGACCCATGGCCTAGAATGGAATGAACAGGGTGAGAGACTATCTGAGTTCATCATGTCCACGAAGATCATGCATGGGAACTCACAATACCAGAAGACAGAATCGAAATGTTGGGCATGGGAATCCCCTGGTGGGCAGTTCCACAATGAAATTGACCTCATCATCTTCAATCAACGGTTTTGCCTGACCGATGTTGCAGTCCTCCCAAAATTCCAAACAGGATCGGACCACCGCCTCCTTCGTGCAAATTTACACTTCAAGCAAAGGGGAGAAAAGGCTCAAAGTTTAAGAAGGGAACTCCCAGAACATCACCAACTGGAAACTCTTTGGCACTATTGTGGCAACATGGGAATATCACCATCCTTGATGACATTGATGAAGAATACAACCGACTGGTTCAGCACCTCCATGATTGTGAGGGGAGAATGTCGAGAGAGAAAAAGCCACAAAAGCACACCTGTCTTCAAAAACTCTCGAGCTCATTCACCAACATGGCAAGGCACGAGCCTCAGGTGACCAAATGCTAACATCCAAGCTTGCAAAGCAGTGCAGAGAAGCGATAAGGAGGAAGACCTCAAAGAGAGAAGAGCAGAAATACTGGAAGATGCAGCAGAATCCAGGAAAAGCATTCGCACCGCCCACCTGTGCTTCGCCAACAATAAGAACAAGATGACTGCCCTCCAACATCCTGATAAATCTATCACATCTTCCAGAAAGGCAATGGAGAAGATTATCCATGACTTCTACTCAGATCTCTTTGATACCCATGACCACCTTCCCACATACCAAATTCCACAGGATGAATATGTAATTTCCAACAGTCTCCCTTCTGAAATCCGACATGCCATTTCGTCAGTAAAGAAGGGAACAGCACCAAGCACATACAAAGACAGACCCGACACCTGAAGAATCTTCGTTTTGTACTCATCAATACATTGGCTTGGCTCTTCGCAAGCTACCTGTCTGAATGCAAGGTGCCCTCCCAGTGGAAAGCCAGCAGAGCAGTTCTACTGTTCAAGAAGGGAGACATCCATGACATTGGCAACTATTACCCCATCTGCCTGCTGTCTGTCATCTACAAGCTGTTCACTCGAGTCATCATGAACATTGGAAAACATTAGATGAAGGACAACCATGCGAGCAAGCTGGCTTCCTAAAAAGGATTCAGCACAATTGACCATATCCACATGGCAAGCAAGCTCATTGAAGTTTGTAGGGCGTTCAAGATGCCACTTTGTCTCACGTTCATTGATTTAAAGAAAGCCTTTGATTCAGTGGAGACTGAAGCGGTTATCGAAACTCTACCCAAACATGGTGTTCCCAATACATCAAGATCCTTTGTGAGCTGTATCACGGATTCACCACCAGGATCTCCCATTCTACATAGAAGTGATCATCGATATAAAAAGAGGGGTTCGGGCAGGGTGATACCATTTCACCAAAACTCTTCAGGGCCACTCTCAAGAACATTATGTGACAATTAGAATGGGAAGGAATGGGAGTGAAGATAGACAGTCGACAGCTACACCACTTCGGCTACATGATGACATCATTCTAATAACACCAAACATTACACAAGCGGCATAAATGCTGGCTGACTTCCGACTGAGAATGAGGAAAGATAGGTGTACAGCTGAATCTCCACAAAACTATGTTCATGAAAATGAACTATTTCCCGAGGCCTATTCACTCTCAATGGAACAAACATCTCTGAATGCAGCAGTTATGTGTACCTAGGTCGAGAAATCAACATTATGAACAACCTAAAACTTGAGCTGTGCAGGAGGAAGAGAGCTGCATGGAATACCTTCAAAAATATCGAAGAAATAGGAAAAAAGACAAAGAACCTCTGGCTCTGGGCACATCTCTTCAACTCCCACCGTTCTCCCTGCATTAACATACGCCTCAGAGACCTGGGCCCTACGAAAGCAGAATGAGAATGTTATTCGTGATCTACCAAAGAGGAACCGAAAGACCTATGCTTGGAATTACATGCCTAACTCAAGTGAAAGAAGGAATTTGGAGCCCCGAACTCAGTCGCTGTTTCAGAGTCAGGAACGCTGTCTCGTTTGCCAAGGCATCTAAAATCAGTTGGGCTGGACATGTAATGCGATTTGGAGACAACCGCTGGACTAGAGCCATTACCGACTGGATCCCATGGGACATCAAAAAATCACATAGCCGCCCAACTACAACATGGTCAGACTTCTTCATCAAGATCCTGAATGAATGGTTTGAGGCTCTTTGTATTCCTGAAGCAACCAGAAGCCATTGGGCTACACTGGCACGTGATAGAGTCAACTGGTGATGTTACTGGCACCCGCTAGAGCAAATTGATGAATAATGGGATGTCAAGTGATCAAGTGATCACTGTATACTTTGTACATAGACATCCAAAAATATTTGTTGAGTGAGTTTGTGTCATACTCTTGACTGATATCCATTTGCAGTGCCACATGCCACATGAAATTCTGAAAAGCTGAATTTACGTATTTTTCAAATAAGGGGCTTGAAGTGACTGAAATTAAGGAAATACTGGCCTTAGAATTTCATAACATAGTGTGAGGATTACCGAGCTTACTAAAAGTTGGCATTTAGCCAAACCTTTTCTGGATATGTAACATGGTGTATTAGTTTTCTATTACCATGTAACAAGCTGCCACAAATTCAGTGGCTTAACAACAATCAGTTTTTTGCTCTCTGTTCTGTTGGTCAGACCATGGGCAGGTTCATATGCATTCTCTCAGGGTATCATAAGCCCAAAGACAAGATATCAACTCTTAAAAATTCAAGATGAGAAGGCCATAATGTTGATCTGGAGAAAATAAGGGAAAATCTGCTTCTGAGTTAATTCAGTTGTGGGCAGAACTAAATACGTTTATCTGTAGGACTGAAGTCCCATTTCCATGACTGGATGTTGACCATAGAATGGTACTTAGACATCATTTTCAGATCCTCCTATGTAGTACTTTCTATCCAAATCAGCAATAATAGATCAAGTCTTTTCTTCTTTTTATATCTCTATGATTTTATTATCTTCTACAAGACGGATAAAATCTAAAGGGCTCACAACATTAATTTAAATCAGCCTCCATAATTTCCTTATTTTAAAGAGATAAAGGTTTGTAACTAAATTACACTTGCAAAATTCCTTTTGCCATGTAACAACATAATCATATGGGTGTTAACAAAATTCACAGATTTAGAGATCTGTGTTATTAAATGGTTCATGCTCCAGGCAGCTTACTATCTAGCAAGAAAAACTGCAAGGAGTAATGCAGAATGTACAATTTATATAGACAAGAGAAGGTGGGACAAGATTATTAACAAAGAAAAATTAATTTCAAGGAAAGTCACCATTCCAGGGAAGGCTAGGGGTGTCTTATTTGAAGATTACTTCATTTCTTCTTATATAGTAATTCCAGACTATTTAGCTTAAGATGTTTTTTAGCCCCAGAGTTTTGGAAGTAGAGCTTCACACCTTTATGACAACATTAGCATAAGGGAACCCACTGCCAAAATTCTAGAGCCACTCAACTCACAAAAAAGTTCCTGCTACACATTCCTCCCATGACCATTCTGCTTTCATCTGATACATGCCATTTTTTGAGTATTAGATTTAATTTTTATTGTTATTTCAAGCTGATATGTTTAGATTATTTATCTTCCACCATTCAGTGCCACCCTCGAGAAATTCATGCAACAATTAGAATGGGAAGGAATGGGAGTGAAGATACATGGTCGGCAACTACACCACATTCACTTCATTGATAACATCGTTCTAATAACACCAAACATTAGCCAAGTGGCACAAATGCTTGCTGACTTCGACCGAGAATGCGGAAGTATAGGTCTACAGCTAAATCTCAACAAAACAATGGTCATGAAAAACGATCTAGTTCCAGAGGCCCCATTCACACTCAATGGAACAAACATCTCTGAATGCAGCAGTTATGTGTACCTAGGTCAAGAACTCAACATGATGAACGACCTAAAACCTGAGCTGTGCAGGAGGAAGAAAGCGGCATAGAATGCCTACAAGTGCATCAAAGAAATAGCTAAAAGTAAAAAGAACCTCAGGCTCTGGGCACTACAAGTGCATCGAAGAAATAGCTAAAAGTAAAAAGAACCTCAGGCCCGGGCACATCTCTTCGACTCCGCTGTTCTCCCTGCATTAACATACGCCTCAGAGACCTGAATCCTAAAAAAGCAGGATTCGAACACTATTCGGGTCTCCCAAAGTGGAATTTAAAGAGCTATGCTTGGAATATCACGGCTCACTCAAGTGAGAGAAGAAATCCTGAGTTCCGACCTCCATTGACGATCCAGAGTCAGGGATGCTGTCTCATTTGCCAGGGCATTGAAATTCAGATGGGCTGAACATGTAATTTGATTTGGAGTCGACCTAAGGACTAGAGCCGTTACTGACTGGATCCCATGGGACGTCAAACTATCACGTGGCCGCCCACCTACAAGATGGTCAGACTTCTTTGTCAAGACTCTGAATGAATGGTTTGAAGCTCTTCATATTCCTGGAGCAAGCAGATGCCATTGGGCTACAACTGGCACATGATAGGGACAAATGGAAACGCTACTGGTGCCCGCTTGAGCAAATCGATGAATAATGTGATGTCAAGTGATCAAATGATCAAGTGATCTTCAACTTATAAGTGAAGTTTTCCAGTAAGAATCTTTAGACTTTTTTAATTTCACTTAACATCAAGATATAATCCAATCATTTTTGTCCAAATGTACACGTTTATATTTTATAATAGTGAAGTAACATTCCACTGAATGTATATACCACAATCTTTGCTTTCCCTTTTCTAGAGAGATGTCATAGTTTACAGCGTTATTGAGCTTGTTATTTTATACTTGTAGAGCTACTACATAATCCTTCCACCAGTGTTTCAAGATTCCTCAGCAATTTTCCCATTGTATTTTCCCCAGACCCCAACTCCTCAGTTTCCATTTCTACTGACAATATCTCAGTATTTATTCCCAAATTAGGTTGTCACTGTTTTGTTTCTTTATACTCTGTGTATGAGTAATGCTATCTGGTGTTAATCTTGGATTTAGTGCCTCATTTCACTAAACATGACACCCTCCAGTTCCATCCTAGCTTTAGCAAACTCGGAAAAAAACTTAATCTTTTCTCACAGGTGAATAGCATTTCATTTTGTATATATCAAGGATTATCTACCTACTCATAGGTTGGTACGTGAATTGTTCCAGATGTTGGCTATTATAAATAGCACTGCAATCAACATAGCTGTGAATATTCATGTTCAATTTTGCGCCTTTGTGTTCTTGGGATAGATTTCCAGTTGTGGAGTAGCAGGGTCATGTGAAAATTTCATCTGTAATTTTCAGATGTCTCCAAATCATTTTTCAGAGAGGTTGAATAATACACTAGGCCCACCAAGAGTGAATGAGAGCTGTTTCTCACCAGATTCATGTCAGCAATTATCATTTCAGCTATTTTTGTATATATCTTTTCTTTTCTGGATTTGCATTTCCCTGATAATCAAAGATGAATATTTTTGATGTGCCTGTCGGACATCTTTATATCTTCTTTGAGGAAATTTCATTAACCTCTTCTCTCCATTTTTGATAATGTTATTTGGGTTTTATAGCACTTTGAAATTCATTTATATATCTTGTATATCATTCCATCATCTGATGTTTCTTTTGATTAGTGTAATGTCTTCATTTCAGGTCTCACATTTTTACTAGTGTAAGGATTTTTAGTTTTATGTAACTCATTTATTTATTTCCTTTTTGTTTGTTTACCTCTTAGAGTTCTAGCCCTGGCACACCATCCTAGCAGAGCCTTGCAAGAAGCCAGAGGAACCCCCACATGATAAGGGCCGCCATTTTCCACATCCGGATTCCACTGCTCATCAGAGCTCCACTGTCCGGGATGCCGCTGGGGTCCCCCGACAGTGTCAGGACAGAAGTTCTCTTCTACCTCCGAGGACGCCGGGAAACAGATGAAAACTCACGAGTTCGGTGCAGTTCCAAAAAGGCTGTTAATAGTACAAAAGCTCTTCCACAGCACTCCAATATAATGAATAAACTCTAGCTCTGGTCTGAACTTAGGCCATACAAAAGAGCCTAAGTCTCCCACCAAAGAGAGAAGATTTCACCTGAGATCAGTCCTACCCAGAAGAAGGAGAAAAAGGCCAAATTGCAAAAAAGCCAAAAGCCGCAGGAGCCAAAAAACTGAAAGCGAAAAGCTGAAGGGGCCTCACGTCAGTCCCCTTATATACACCAAAGTAATCGGATTTGTGACAGGGAGGCTCATGTCAACAAAGAACCCTAAACAGAGTGTAGAAGAGCAGCGCCACGCCCTATTACAGGTATAAACAAAGGTTAGCCAAGGACTAAACCCGAGATTATTTCTTATCTAAAACACTGGGAAGAGAGAGAGGGTGCTGATATAAAAGTAATACATATTAATTTCATGAGCTTCATGTAATCTAGATGGTACCCACAAGATCCTTCTTATTTTCTGCACCAGAGTGATTCTGAGTATCTTGATCTCGGGTACTGAAAGGGTCACACTCGCCTGCTTAGAGCAAACTAGTATGATCCTTCCTATAGTCTTCCTATAGTCTCAAAGTAGCCAGGGTGGTAGTCTCCTGGTAAATTCTAACTGTCCCACGCTGGGTGCAGTGAGTATAAAGAGGAGCTCTGCCCAATCTAGAAAACATAGAAGTCTTAGTAGATGTATAAGTCAGAAGTTATTCAATCAAGGTGACTTCTGTAACTGCCACACCCTCTAGCAGTATTTACATAAAAGAGAGGTCTCATTAGAATGAACCTTGACTTAAATAGATTAAGCTGTGAGTGGGCAAAACAACAAAGCTCCCAGATTAGCTAGATCTGTCATCCAGCACTCCACCCAGCAGAAGAGCTGATCACAGCCCTGCTTGTCAGGGTCTCACCCTACAGCCGTCTATTTCAAGCCCAGGCTGCTTTTTCCAGAGCCTCAGAGACACGGGGGCAGAGCTGCTATCAGCTCTCCCTGTACCCAGCTGATCATGAGGCACCCAGGAGGGAAGGCGGTTTCTAGCCCTGGCCTGCCATCCCAGCAGAACCTCGCAAGAAACCAGAGTAACCCCCACACCATGAGGGGCCGCCATTTTCACATCTGGACTCCACAGCTCATCAGAGCTCCACCCAACAGAAAAGCTGATCTTTCCCGCTTCATCAATACATGCACGAGATGTGAGGCTACTACAAGAGTATCCCACCCACATGACAGAGCCTGGCAAGCTACCCATGTCATATTCAATATGCCAAAAACCAGTAACAATTAGAGATCTCATTCCCATGACCTGAAAGAATGGTTTGAGTCTCTTCATGTTCCTGGAGTGAGCAGTTGCCCTTGGGCTACACTCAGCATGTGACACGATATATGGAGTTGTTACTGGTGCTTGCTCTAGTAAATCGATGAACAACCAGAAGACAAATGATACAAATGATACCTCTATTTCCTGATGAGATCATATCATTGAAGACCTCTCTTAGAGGATCCTGCTTGTTTTCCTCAGTTTACATTATGGAGTTAGAGTTGATATTGAAACAATTATTGCCTTTTAATTTAACTTTAGTGTGCACTGTGAGAGAAAGATTTAAATTTATTTGTGAATGTGGATAACTAGTTTTCCAAGCACCATTTGTTAAAGAGGCTCGCCTGGCTCCACTTCATATGTCTAGCTCTTTTTCACAAATGAACTTTTGTATAAACCTTTTTATCAGTCCATACAACTAAGAGTTTACATCAGGAGTCTCAGTTATATTACATTTATCTGACAGACTGTCTCTATTCTAGTACTATGCACTATTGATCACTATAGCTTTGTAGTGAAGATATTAATGTCTGGAAACTAATGCTTCTCTTCTTTTTTCTAAGAAGTGTTTTGATATTTGGGGGATTTTATTTTACATACAGAATTCTGGCTTGTATTTGTAGATACTATTTATAAATTGTCCCAATATAAAGCAATAGACATGCATACATGTGTCCTGTGATATTCTTAAGTCACTGAAAGTTCTCCAAAACAGTGATAATTTTAGAAACATACCCATATTTTCAACACTTAGGGAGGTTACCCTGTGTATTTTCCCCACTAGTAAGGTCTCTTTATTCCTTTAATACGGACTAAAATATTTACTTTACCATTGTGATAGCCCATGCCATGTAATTGGTATTTCCACCCGGTTAATAATAAGAAAACCACACACATCTTACTTATACATAATCTATTAAATAAAAGCAAAAGATTTCATAGTGGTGCCTTGTACCAAGACAAAACCTTTGTATATATCAAAAGCAACTTTTGGATATCTTCAACTATAGAGCTTACACTGCCAACTTGTACTGCAAAATGAAAATTCATGCTTTCTATTATAGTCATTGCTCCAGGCTCCTGACTATCACTCAAGTATTTAGTCTTAATACCTATACTGTCAGAATGATTCTCTACCAACTTCACTAAATCCCTTCCAGTAGTTCCTCACCTGCCCCGCTTCAAGCTAAATTAGGGATGAATCTCAGTGCTTCTCAACTATTAACAGAACTGTCACAAACCAAGTACAATCACCAAATCTTACCCATAGACATTGTAGCAAGTGAGAATAATTATGCCCTTTCTGATCCGGTTTATATAGCAATGATAGTAAAGTCTTACCATTGCTTTCACTGCAGAGAAGGGACAGTAATAAAATTCCCTGATTTTTCTAAAATTTGTCTCCAACTCACCAGTTAAGATTCATTCTCACTGACTACCCCAAAGATTTTTTCCTAGAGCAAACATCAAAGATGAAGATTGCAAGGAGTAATATAAAAATTCAAGTTTATATAAACAGAAAGATGGTGGGGCAATCTTACTAACAAAAGAAACTAATTTCAGGTTATGCCACCTTACCTCTAGGAAAAGGGGTGCTTTGTACTGAATCTGATCTAATTGGCACAGATCTACTAATTACAGATTAAGAATTTTTGAAAAACTTGGTGCCTGAGCAATAGCACAGTGGGTAGGGTGTTTGCCTTGCACATAGCCAACTCAAATTCGATCCTCGGCATACCATATGGTCTCCTGAGCACTGCCAGGAATAATTTCTAAGTGGAGAGGCAGAAGTAAACTCTCAGCATCACCGGTTATAACCCAAAAAGCAAAAAAAAAAGAATTTTTGAAAAACTTGCCTTTGGTTTACAATGCTTCAGAAATTGGGGTATACAATGTCACATATCTGCAATATGTGTACACAAAAATGGAGTACCAAATAGGAATGGCCTTTAAAATATTTTTTATCCATGACTTCTGAAAGTTTGGTTTAAAAACAAAAAATTCCAAACATGTTAATATGAACATGCTGAAATTGTGCCCTTTAAGGAGGCAGACTTGGGGGGTGGTAGTGTAGGAAAATGGGGATATTCAGAGGAAAGGTCAGACTGGTGGTGGAATTGACATAGAACACTGAATGCCTGAAACACTGTATTATGAACTTTGCAAATCACTGGAACACTTTCCTTGATCACTTGACATCCTGTTATTCATCGATTTGCTTGAGCGGGCACCCCGTAATTTCCACTTGACCCTATGACGTGCCAGTATAGCCCAATAACATCTGTTGCTTCAGGAGTACAAGGAGTCTCAAACTGCTTGACGAAGATGTCTGACTATCTTGTATGTGGGCAGCCACTTGATATTTTGACATCCTGTGGGATCCAGTCGGTAATGGCTCTAGTCCAGCTGGTGTCGCCAAATCGCATTGGATGTCCAGCCCATCGGATTTTCGATGCCTTGGCAAACAAAACAGCGTCCCTGACTCTGGAAGTCAGAGCCCGGGTTCCTTCTTTCACTTGAGTGAGGCGTGATATTCCAAGCATAGCTCTTTGGATTTCTCTTTGGGAGACCGGAATAGCATCCTAATCCTGCTTTCGTAGGGCTCAGGTCTCTGAGGCATATGTTAATGCAGGGACAATGGTGGAGTTGAAGAGATGTGCCTGGAGCCAGAGATTCTTTGTATTTTTAGCTATTTCTTCGATGCTTTTGAAGGCATTCCATGCTACTCTCTTCCTCCTGCGCAGCTCAGGTTTTAGGTCATTCATCACGTTGACTTCTCGACCTAGTTACACGTAACTGCTGCATTCAGAGATATCTGTTCCATTGAGAGTGAATGGGGCCTCTGGAACTAGTTTATTTTTCATGAACATAGTTTTCTTCAGATTCAGCTGTAGACCTATCTTTCCACTTTCTCGGTCAAAGTCAGCCAGCATTTGTGTCACTTGGCTAATGTTTGGTGTAATTAGAACGATGTCATCAGCGAAGTGGAGGTGGTGTAGTTGCCGACATCTATCTTCACTCCCATTCCTTCCCATTCTAATTGGCGCATGATGTTCTCGAGGGTGGCGCTGAAGAGTTTTGGTGAAATGGTATCACCCTGCCGAACCCCCTCTTTTGTCATCAATGATCACTTCCTTGTAGAATGGTGAGATCCTGGTGGTGAATCCTTAATACAGCTCATGAAGGAACGCCCCTGGGTTCAAACCATTGGGTTTGAACGCCCTGTTTGGCTAAGGTTCGATGACCGTTTTAATATCCACCTACGCACACATAACTGCTGCATTCAGAGATGTTTGTTCCATTGAGAGTGAATGGGGGACTCAGGAACTAGTTCATTTTTCATGAACATAGTTTTACTGAGATTCAGCTGTAGACCTATCTTTCCACATTCTCGGTAGAAGTCAGCCAGCATTTGTACCTCTTGGGTAATGTTTGGTGATATTAGAATGATGTCATCATGTAGCCGAAGTGGTGTAGCTGTCGACTGTCTATCTTCACTCCCATTCCTCCCCATTCTAATTGTCTTGTCGCATGATGTTCTCGACGGTGGAGCTGAAGGGTTTTGCTAATTTGGTTACACCCCGCCCAAGGCCTCCTTTGACATCGATGATCACTTCTATGTAGAATGATGAGATCCTGGTGGTGAATCCGTAATACAGCTCACAAAGTATCTTGGTGTATTGGGTTTGAACGCCCCTGTTTAGCTAGAGTTTCGATGACCGCTTCATCTGTTGATTGTCCACAGAATCAAAGGCTTTCTTTAAATCAATGAATGTGAGACAAAGTGGCATCTTGAACTCCCTACAAACTTCAATGAGCTTGCTTGCCATGTGGATATGGTCAATTGTGCTGAATCCTTTTTTAGGAAGCCAGCTTGCTCGCATGGTTGTCCTTCATCTAATGTTTTCCAATGTTCATGATGACTCGAGTGAACAGCTTGTAGATGACAGACAGCAGGCAGATGGGGCAATAGTTGCCAATGTCATGGATGTCTCCTTCTTGAACAGTAGAACTGCCCTGCTGGCTTTCCACTGGGAGGGCACCTTGCATTCAGACAAGTAGCTTGTGAAGAGCTGAGCCAGTGTATTGATGAGTACTGAAGGGAGATTCTTCAGGTGTTCGGGTCTGTCTTTGTCTGTGCCTGGTGCTGTTCCCTTCTTTACTGAAGAAATGGCATGTCGGATTTCAGAAGGGAGAATGTTGCAAATGACATATCCATCCTGCAGAATTTGGTATGTGGGCAGGTGGTTGTGGCTATCAAAGATATGGATAATCTTCTCCATAGCCTTTCTGGAAGATGTGATAGATCCCACCTACAAGATGGTCAGACTTCCTTGTCAAGACCCTGAAGGAACGGTTTGAGGCTCTTCATATTCCTGAATCGACCAGATGCCATTGGGCTACATTGGCACATGATAGCGCCAATGGAATGTTATTGGTGCCCGCCGAGCAAATCGATGAATAACGGGATTCAAGTGATCAAGTGATCAAGTGATCAAGTGATA
Organism: Cryptotis parvus; assembly: GCA_021461705.1. NCBI lineage: Eukaryota > Metazoa > Chordata > Mammalia > Eulipotyphla > Soricidae > Cryptotis > Cryptotis parvus. The sequence goes on along the minus strand of JAJIBD010013475.1, from coordinate 14,455 downwards.
GATCCATCAGGACGTTGGAGGGCAGTCATCTTGTTCTTATAGTTGGCGAAGCAGAGGCGGGCAGTGCGAATGCTTTTCTGGGCTTCTGCTGCATCTTCCAGTAGTTTTGTTCTTCTCTCTTTGAGGTCTTCCTTTATCGCTTCTCTGCACTGCTTTGCAAGCTTGAATTTTAGCATTTTTTCGCCTGAGGCTTGCACCTTGCCATGTTGGCGAATGAACTCGAGAATTTTTGAAGACAGGCGTCCTCTTGTTTTTTTTCCCTCTCTCGGCATTCTTTACACAATCCTGGAGGTGCTGATCCAGTCGGTTGTATTCTTCATCGATGTCTTCAAGAATGGTATCTTCCCATGTTGTTGCAGTGGTGCCAAAGAGTTCCCAATTGGTGGTCGTTTTGGGAGTTCTCTTCTTAAACTTTGCAGCCTTTTCTTCCTCTTGCCTGAAGTAGAATTTTGCACGAAGGAAACGCTGGTCTGATCCTGTTTGGAATTTTGGGACAAGAGCAACATTGGTCAGGCAAAACCGTAGATTGAAGATGATGTGGTCAATTTCATTGTGGAACTGTCCACCAGGGGATTCCCATGTCCACCGATTCTATTTAGCCTCCTGGAACTGTGAGTTCCCATGAATGGTCTTGGTGGACATGATGAACTCAGATAGCCTCTCACTCTGTTCATTCCAGGTAGGGCCAGGTCCAGGGCAAGGAAAAGGCTGTTTCCTTGTGTCCGGGCCTGCAACTGGCTGCGGTGAGCGGTGAAAGTGAGGTCGGGAGCCCTTCGGCTTGCAGGCCTCATTCCTGGGCGACTCAGGCAGGGCCTCAGACCTGGTCCACTGGGCAACACGATTACGGACACCTGGCGGTCATCTTTCTTTACCATCTTTACTGCCACCATGTTCTCTGCTCTCATCAAAGTCCTCCATTGGGATGACTGGGGCACAGGCCATGTGTCCTCTGGCTACATGGAGCGGCTGAAGGGTATGACTTGCTTGTCAGGGCGGAGAGCGATATCACACTCAGTGATGCTCAGGGGTTACTCCTGGCTCTGTACTCAGGAATTATTCCAGGCAGGGCTTAGCCCAGCAAGCTACTAAGAGTATACTGCCCGCATGGCAGAGCCTGGCAAACTGTTCGATGTGTATTCAATATGCCAAAACCAGTAATAAAAATGTTCATCTTGCAAATCACAGTGTTTAAATTTTTAAAAATGAAAAAATGAAGATGCACATCTAGATATATAATGCAAAAAGTTAAGGCATTTGCTAGCATGCAGCTGAGCCCAGTTCAATCTCCAATACCATATGCAGTCTCTTGAGCAACACAAGGGGTGACACCTGAGCACAGAACCAGAATTAAGCCCTGAGCAACACTGGGCGCTATGCCCCCAACAGGAGAAGGAATGAAATGCAGATGCTGTAGAGTTGATCTACAATAATGCCCGAGATCCTGTATTTCAACAGTATTCCAATAAATCAATGTAGCTGGCTTGAGAAGTCTAATTTATTTCCCATATGCCACTTTTCCTGCAAAGCTTTTCTACGTCATGACCACAGATGTATTTGCCATCATGTGTGTTCCTTAAAACTATCTTTTTGCCCTGGACCTGGTCCTAGATTGGACCTGGGCCTTGCTTGGCCTTACCTTATTTATCTTGCCTTACTTTGCCTTGCTTTGTCTTGCCTTTCCACTAGTTATCTTTCAGATCCCTCTTGCTCAGAATCCCTAGCCACAGAGATAGCAGTATATTCTCTGTGCAGAAGGCACTCAGGTTTGAGCTCATGGCCCTATTCTTGCAGGAAAGTACATTGAGTCAACTCTGGGCCCATGGAACACCAGTAAGTGTGCACCATTACCCACTTTTATTCTACCATATCTTCAAATAAGTTTTTCTGTGGGTTTATGTTATTTTATGAGATTATGGGAACTGCCTGTACCCCAGAGAAATTTCTTTTGCCCTTTGAGTCTATAGAATCCTGTCCAGTCTCAAAAAATATTGTAGACATGTCATATTGAAGAGCAGGGGCAATAGAAACCTCTGCCCAAGAAAACAATCATCCTCGTTTCCTTGCACTTAAAATAACTGTAGTAAGCATATTCTTCTCTCTAGGATCATAGCTCCTAGATCTGAAAATTAAAAACCTTCCAAACTTTTTTTCCCTAGTGCTGGGGATTAAACTCAGGACTTCATGCCTGCAAGACAAATGCTCTACCTCTGAGCTATATTCCCCACCTAAAACCATTTTAATGATATGTAAGCCTTCCAACTAGCACCTAGGGGAAGAGATTTTCCATTACATTTACAAGTTCAAGGGGTTTCTATCACCTTAATATGTCAAAACTACTCCCTTAATTTTTGGCATTTTGTCACCCAAGGAACCATCTCTCATAAATGTACAGCAACAGCTTTTGTCACATGCTCTGACGTTTGTTTCAAACTCTTTCATGACTGAAAAGGCGAAAAAATCTTCTAGATGAGGCTCTGATAAGCTTATCCTCTACTGCTGTATCCTGCCCAAATCCAGAACTTCATAAACTTTGTACAGCTCCTTTGAGGGAAGCTTTTTTTTTTTTTTTGCTGTTTTGGGTCACACCCAGCCCAGCTATGCTCAGGGGTTACTCCTAGCTCTGCACTCAGGAATTACTCCTGGCGGTGCTCGGGGACCATATGTGATGCCGGGGATCGAACCCAGGCTGGCACAGCCAACCTGTTGGCAAGGCAAATGCCCTACCCACTGTACTATCGCTCCAGCTCACCTTTGAGGGAAGCTTGATAGAGGTGCCCGCCATCAGTTATGGGATACACACTTAGGCGGAACTGTCTCTAGAACATATATATTGAATGAAACTGCTGCTTTTTATCCATAGAGGACTGCAAAAAAGCTTTTAAAGAATGTCTTTTTCTTTTGGAGGGTGACCTAGGGGCCATATGCAGTGGCAGATGCAGATGCTCAAAATCTATTCCAGGGTTTGTGCTAAGGGGTGACATCTGGCTGTGCTTGAGGGGTCATATAGGATTTTGGTGTTGAATGGGATTTTCTGCATGCAAGATAACTACCCTAACCTCTGTACTCTCTCTTTCTATTTTTGTCTCTCTTCATTCCAAAGAATCATAGAATGGAATCTTTTCAAACTCTTTAATGTCAATACGAAATATCTGTAAAGAAATAATGTTTATACTTCCATTGTTAGTCTTGCTAATGAGAACTCACAAACATTTAGATCAATTAAAACCGGGGTTCTTGCCATTAGACTGAAATCAACCATGGGGTTTTCTAAAAAAGAGCTTCACTGAGCTTATTAGTTTAGGTGAGTAGTTTGGTGCATGTCAATGAGTGGCTGAGCCCAAGCATCTAGCAAAGTGTGATTGGTGAGAAAGATTAGCTATAATATTAATCAATATCACAGTGTATCTTGAGAACCCAGAAGTATTTTTACACTAAACTTCAGCTTCCCAGAGTGTTTTGAGAATTTGAACCTAGGAGATACAACTGATCTATCAAGAAGCATGTGTCCTAGTTGAGGGATCCCCATCCTTTCTCCATTTGAATAACCTATAAGGTTTAGATAAATACAGCTGGTAAAGTGCCCAACAGGCTACTGGATGAGAACAATCCAGGAATAGGCAACATATTGTTATTTGTAATGATCATTGGATCAAGGGAGCACACTTCCTTGTCTGGATCCAACATCTGTAGGTAATTTATAGATAAAGCATGAGGTGGTTCATGATGTGTTTGTGTGTAATTACATGCACACACACACACGCAGGTGTGTGCAAGTGTGTGTGGGAAGCATTTACTCAAGAAGACTTAAGAGAGGAATATGTCTTGAGTAGGCAAAAAGGCAAAAAATACTTGAAAAGAATGAGGAAGAAATCATGCAAAGAGACAAAGAATGTACATGTTCAAGTGAGACTACGGGCTTGGAAGAGCAAGCCAGTAGTTCATGGATAAACAGGGTATTAGGCTTTTATATGGCCCTTCATCACGGCAGAGCCTGGCAAGCTACCCATGTCGTATATGATATGCCAAAACCCAGTAACAATTATATACCTCATCCCCATGACCTGAATGAATGATTTGAGGCTCTTCGTGTTCCTGATTGGGCAGAAGCCCTTGGGCTACATGAGCACGAGAAGGACTTATGGAGATGTTACTGGTGCCACTCAAGCAAATCCATGAACAACGGGAGACAAGTGATCCAAGTGTGTGAAGTGAATGAGAGATATCACTAGATCACTAGACATCCCGATGTTCATTGATTTCCTCAAGCGGGTGCCAGTAACATTTCCATTTGACCTTATCACGTGCCAGTGTAGCCCAATAGCATCTGCTTGCTTCAGGAATACGAAGACCCTCAAACCGTTCATTCAGGGTCTTGATGAAGAAGTCTGACCATCTTGAAGGTGGGCGGCCAAATGATCTTTTTATGTCACATGGGATCCAGTCTGTAACGGCTCTAGTCCAGTGTTCATCTCCAAATCACATTAAATGTCCAGCCCATCCGATTTTCGATGCCTTGGCAAACGAGACAGCATTCCTGACGCTGGAAGGGCAACGGAGGTCGGAACCCGGATTCCTTCTCTCAATTGTGTGAGGCGAGATATTCCAAGCATAGCTCTTTCGATTCCTCTTTGGGAGAGCCGAATAGCGTTTTTCATCCTGCTTTCGTAGGGCCCAGGTCTCTGAGGCATATGTTAATGCAGGGAGAACGGTGGAGTCGAAGAGATGTGCCTGGAGCTGGAGGTTTTTTGTCCTTTTAGCTTTTCTCCGATGCTTTCTTTTTTAATTTTTTATTATACCATAGTGAGACATAAAATTACAAAGGTGTTCATAATTGGTTCTTGCTAATACAGTATTCCAGCACCCACCCTCCACCAGTGCTCCATTTGCACCAGCAATGTACCCCATCCACTGCGATTCTTTTGAAGGCATTCCATGCCACTCTTTTCCTCCTGCACAGCTCAGGTTTTTGGGTCGTTATCAGGTTTTGAGGTTTGTAAGGAGTTTAAGATGCCACTCTGTCTCATGTTCATTGATTTAAAGAAAGCCTTTGATTCTGTGGGAGACTGAAGCGGTTATCGAGACCCTAGCCAAACAGCGTGTTCAAACCTAATACATCAAGATCCTTCGTGAGCTCTATTACGGATTCACCACCAGGATCTCATCATTCTACAAGGAAGTGATCATTGATGTCAAAAGAGGGGTTCAGCAGGGTGATACCATTTCACCAAAACTCTTCAGCGCCACCCTCAATAGCATCATGTGACAATTAGAATGGGAAGTAATGGGAGTGAAGATAGACAGCGGGCAACCTACACCACCTCCGCTTTACTGATGATATCGCCCTAGTAACACCAAACATTAGCCAAGCGGCACAAATGCTAGCTGACTTCGACCAAGAATGTAGAAAGATAGGTCTACAGCTGAATCTCAACAAAACTTCACTTCACTAAATCACTTGAATCCTGTTATTCATTGATTTGCTGGAGCAGGCACCAGTAACATTTCCATTGGACCCTATCACGCTGCGAATGTAACCCAATGGCATCTGGTAGATTCAGGAATTTGAAGACCCTCAAACCGTCCCTTCAGGGTCTTGACGAAGAAGTCTGACCATCTTGTAGGTGGGCGGCCACGTAATCTTTTGACATCCCGTGGATCCAGTCAGTAACGGCTCTAGTCCAGCGGTCATCTCCAAATCACATTACAGGTCCATCCCATCTGATTTTCGATGCCTTGGCAAACGAGACAGCTTCCCTGATTCTGGAATAGCGACGGAGGTTGGAACTCCGGATTCCTTCTCTCACTTGAGTGAGGCATGATATTCCAAGCATAGCTCTTTCAATTCTTCTCTGGGAGACCCAAATACTCATCCTGCTTTCATAGCACCCAGGTCTCTGAGGCATATGTTAATGCAGGGACAATGGTGGAGTTGAAGAGATGTGCCTGGAGCCAGAGATTCTTTGTATTTTTAGCTATTTCTTCGATGCTTTTGAAGGCATTCCATGCTACTCTCTTCCTCCTGCGCAACTCAGGTTTTAGGTCATTCATCACGTTGACTTCTCGACCTAGTTACACGTAACTGCTGCATTCAGAGATATCTGTTCCATTGAGAGTGAATGGGGCCTCTGGAACTAGTTTTTTTTTCATGAACATAGTTTTCTTCAGATTCAGCTGTGGACCTATCTTTCCACTTTCTCGGTCAAAGTCAGCCAGCATTTGTGTCACTTGGCTAATGTTTGGTGTAATTAGAACGATGTCATCAGCGAAGTGGAGGTGGTGTAGTTGCCGACATCTATCTTCACTCCCATTCCTTCCCATTCTAATTGGCGCATGATGCTCTCAGGTGGCGCTGAAGAGTTTTGGTGAAATGGTATCACCCTGCCGAACCCCTCTTTTGTCATCAATGATCACTTCCTTGTAGAATGGTGAGATCCTGGTGGTGAATCCTTAATACAGCTCATGAAGGAACTTGATGTATTGGGTTTGAACGCCCTGTTTGGCTAAGGGTTTCGATGACCGTTTTAATCTCCAGAGAATCAAAGGCTTTCTTTAAATCAATGAACGTGAGACAGAGCGGCATCTTGTACTCCCTACAAACCTCAATGATCTTGGTTACTGTGTGGATATGGTCGATTGTGCTGAATCCTTTCCGGAAGTCAGCTTGCTCACATGGTTGTCTAGTGTTCTGCCAATCCTGTTCAGGATTACTCTGAGTGAACAGTTCGTAGATTTATGGACAACAGGCAGATGAGGCAATAATTGCTAGTGTCGTGAGTGTCTCCCTTCTTGAACAGTAGAACTGCCCTGCTGGTTTACCATTTGGAGGGCACCTTTCATTTGGACATGTAGGGTATGAAGAGCCGAGCTAGTGTATTAATGAGTACTGATGGCAGATTCTTCAGGTGTTCGAGCCTGACTTTGTCTGTGCCTGTTGTTGTTCCCTTCTTTACCGATGAAATGGCTGTCTGATTTAAGAAGGGAAAACATTGTGAATTGCATATCCATCCTGTGGATTTTGGTATGTGGGCAGGTGGACATGGCTATCAAAGTTATCTGAGTTGAAGTGATGGATAATCTTCTCCATTGCCTTTCTGGAAGATGTGATAGATCCTTCAGGGCATCGGAGGGCAGTCATCTTGGTCTTATTATTGGCGAAGGACAGGCGGGTGGTTTGAATGCTTTTCCCGGCTTTTGCTGCATCTTCCAGTATTTCTGCTCTGACTTGGGTCAAAGACAACAAAACTATGTTCTTGACAAATGGACTAGTTCCAGAGGCCAAATTCACTTTCAATGGAACAAACATCTCTGATTGCAGAAGTTATGTGTACCTGTATATCTCACGGTGGTATAATAAAATACTTAAAAAAAAAAGGAAACTAGGGATTTTGGTGTTGGGAAATGTGCACCGGTGGAGGGATAGGTGTTGGAACACTGTATGGCTGAAACCCAATTATGAACAGCTTTGTAATGATCTATCTCACAGCGATTCAATAAAAAAAGGGTATTCATACCCATTATGAAAAAAATAAAAAAGGTAAAAAGAATATTTTTTCACAAAAAAAAACATGATGAATGATGTAAACAATGAGAGATATAGGTGAATTTAATCCATAATACATTTTGAGTATCAATGCATCCTTGAGCAAGCTCTCATGGTGCTAGCAAAAACTTATCATCTCCTTGCTTCATTATATATTCACCCAGATTCATATTCATTTAATGAACACAAAAACATTTTTTTTTTTTTAATATTTTATTATACCAGATATACAGTTACAAAGATGTTCATAAGATGTTCATATTTGGGGTTTCGGTCAAACAATATTCCAGCACCCATCCCCTCCACCAGTGTCCATTTCCCACCACCAACGTCCCCATTCCCTCCTCCCTCTCCCAGCCTGCCTCTGTGGCAGGTTCTTAAATTATTTCTTTCTCTCTCTTTCTCTTTTATTTCCTTCCACATTGTGGATTACAATACATGCATTAAGAGGTTGTCATGTATATATTCTTGCCTGTATTTAATGTTCAGTTCTAGGTTGGTATCAGCACTTTCGACAATTATTAGCACACTGTTCCATTCTCTGTCTTAACTAGCCTCCTACTCCCACACAATTATGATAATTTTCAACTTTAACAAGACATCTTGTTCCATGCTTTGCCTGTCCTTGGATTTTAGTATCATAATATGTACTTATATATATATTTATGTGATGCAAATAAATGCAGTCATTCTATATCTGTCTCTCTCTCTGGCTAATTTCACTCAACATGATCCTCTCCACATCCATCCATTTATAGGCAAATTTCATAACTTCATTTTTTTTCTGACAGCTGCATAGTATTCCATTATGTAGATGTACCAATGTTTCTTTACCCAGTCATCAATTCTCAGACACTCTGTTTCCAGATTCTGGCTATTGTGAATAATGCTGCTATGAACATAAAAGTAGGTATGATGTTTCCGCTGCATGTTTTTGGCTTCCCAGGGTATATTCCCAGGAGTGGTAAGGCTGGGTCAAATGGGAGCTCAATGTCTAGTCTTTGGAGGAATGTCTATATTGTTTTCCAGAAAGGTTGTGCTAGTCGACATTCGCACAACAATGGAGGAGAGTCCCTTTTCCCTGCATCCCCGCCAAGATTTGTTGTTCTTTGCTCTTTTAGGATATGTTCCAGCCTCTGTGGTGTGAGATGATATTTTATTGTTGTTTTGATTTGCATCTCTCTGATGACTAATGATCATGAGCATTTTTTCATATACCTTTGGCCATTCGAACTTCTTCCTTGTCTAAGTTTCTGTTCATTTCTTCTCCCCATTTTTTGATTTGGTTGACTGTTTTCTTCTTGTAAAGTTCTACCAGTGCTTGATATAACCTGGATATTAACCCCTTATCAGATGGGTATTGGGTGAATATTCTTTCCCATTCTGTGGAGTGTCTTTGTATCTTGGTCATTATTTCTTTTGAGGTGTCGAAGCTTTTTTAGCTTCATGTAGTCCCATATTATAATCTTTTCTTTTAGTTGTTTTGTTAGTGGTGTTTATTCTTTTGAAGATGTCCTTAGCTTCAGTGTGGCGTGGAGGGTTTTTCCTATGTTTTCTTCAATGTACTTTTATGTATTAAGGTCTGATATTGAGTCCTTTAATCCATTTTCATCTGATTTTTGTACATGGTGTTAGACAGAGGTCCAAGTTCATATTTTACATGCAGCTGCCCAGTTTTCCCATCACCACTTGTTGAAGAGGCTTTACTTGCTCCATTTCATACTTTCTGCTCCTTTATCGAAGATTAGTTGTTCTTGTATTTGAGGTTGGTTGTCAGGATACTCAACTTAATTCCATAGGTCCACAGGTCAACACAAACCATTTTTGAGCATGTGATAGGTGTGTATGGAATATTTGGTTGTATATAAAAATACTTGTTTGGAGGTTCTAAGAGGTGAGCACAGCTACTCGTATACCCTCGACTGAAGACTGGTCCCATCTATTCGGGGAAGGTCATCCTCTTTGACAGAGCACGCCAGCTTCAGGAGGGGCGCACATGGAGTGGTGAGGGAGGAATGGGACAACCACCAATCAGCCAGTTCAGCTGAATCAACCCTGGCGATCAATAGGGTAACAGATGTCGCAGCCAGCTAAATGTCTAAAAGGATAACAAATGAGAGGATTTGTAACTACAGGGTCACAGGTGTTAGTCCTGTAAGGCCAGTCATTATCCAGTTCTGCTGTAGAAACAGTGTCACGAAGAAAACCTGTGTTCTGTCAGCTTCTCCAGCAGTGTCCTTTTCTAGTTCTGCCTTGAGAACAAATCAGCGCCCATTATACTCCATCTTTGGACAGCTTTTTCGCAACATCTCCCCATTTTGTTTTAGCCGCAAATTGGCAAATATAAACTGAGAAGCCTGTTTGACTTTACCCATTTATTATATTTATTGAACTTACAATATAAAATAGTGATAAGATTGACTTCTTCCTTGCCCATCTGGATGCTCTTAATGTCCTTTTCTTCTCTGATTGCTATGGCATGCACTTCCAGTACTATATTGAATAGAAGAGGTGAGAATGGGCAACCTTGTATTGTCCCTGATTTAGGGGGAAGGCTTTCAGTTTTTCTCCATTGAGAATACTTGCTGTGGACTTTTGGTAGATAACTTTGACTATATTGATGGAGGTTCTTTCAATTCCCATTTTATGGAGGATTTTTTTATCATGAACGGGTGTTGGATCTTGTCAAATGCTTTCTCTTCATCTATCAATATGATGACTCCAGACCCACAGCTGTGCCTCTTGGCCCCACATGGAAGCAACCCACGGAGCTGACCTCCCAGTAAGTAAGCAACATGTATCTAAGTTTCCTCCAAGCTCTTACTAATGATCATGTTTATAGTCATAGCAGATCATCGATACCATTCAGAAACTACCTTATGACCAATTATATGCTATTTATTTATAAAGATATTGAAAATTCTTTTTCTTGCCCCAAATTCTTTTTCTAGGGTGCAGAACTCCCACGCAGTTCTCTGGTGATACTTAGCCTAGAAAGCTCAATGTTCCTGTCTGGCAAGGCAATGCAGCTCAGTGGAATCATGACATGTAAGGGACAAACTCAAGACGTCCTGACTCCTCTATACCTTGATTTCTTACCTAACACAATAAGGTCAACATAATATTGTGCAAGTCTGAAGAGTATATGTTATCCGAGATCTGAATCATACACATGAATACACTTTAAATTCTTATTTCTCTCTAGAAAGTTGTGTTTCCACATCATATGAAGCTATTTAACTGTTTTCACTTTTTTTTTTTTTTTTGCTTTTTGGTCACACCCGGCAATGCTCAGGGGTTTCTCCTGGCTCTGCACTCAGGAACCACTCCTGGCGGTGCTCGGGGGACCATGTGGGTGCCGGGGATCGAACCCGGCCGGCACAGGCCAGCCGCGTGCAAGGCAAACGCCCTACCCGCTGGGCTATCGCTCCGGCCCTGTTTTCACTTTTTTTAAATGTACCCACCTGAGCATTTTATCTATTTATTTATTTATTTATTTGTTTGTTTGTTTGTTTTTTAATATTTTATTATACCACCGTGAGATATACAATTACAACATTGTTCGTGTTTGGAGGTTTTGGTCACATAGTGTGCCAGCACCCCGCTCTCCACGAGTGCCCATTTCCCACCACCAATGTCCCAGTTCCCTCCCCCTTCCCATAGCCTGCCTCCATGGCAAGTTTTTTTTTTTCTTTTTGGGTCACACCGGCAATGCTCAGGGGGTTTCTCCTGGCTCTGCACTCAGGATTTACTCCTGGCAGTGCTCGGGGACCATATGGGATGATGGAGATCGAACCCGGGCCGGCACGGGCCAGCCACGTGCAAGGCAAACGCCCTGCCCACTGGGCTATCGCTCCGGCCTCAGGTTCTTTATCTCTTTTCTCTCTCCCTCTCTCTCTTTTCCTTCACTTACATATTGTGGATTACAATACATACACTTAGAGACCATCGTGTGCATTTTTGCCTGTATTTAATACTCAGTTCTAAGTTGGTATTAATCCTTTCGACATTTATTTGCACATGTTCCCTTCTCTCTCTTATCTAACCTCTGACTCCACACGTTTGTGGTAATTTCCACTTTTGGTAAGACCTGATCCACGTTTTGCCTGACATTGGATTTTTGGGTTTGACTGCTTTCACTTGTGAATTAACGATAGCTAGGTTACTACACACAGTATCTGACATATATGGATTGCAAAGTGATTGTAAATTAATCATGATAGTTCTTCAGCGTTATCACCAGCTATCACATTGAAGATTAAGTGGTCTATAATGATGATTGCTCAGTAAATTGATTGATAGCGAGGTAACTCGTCAACCTGGTATTTTATTAACATAGCACACACTTTATAAAATCTGGATTTCTGATAAAAGAACAATAAAAATCACTTTGAGGACAGAACAACACATTGGAAATACTTGGACTGATAAGTTATCATGTTTTTCTCTGCTCCTTCAAGATTTAGAAGTGTTTAAGCAGTAATTGGGAAAATGGATGAACAAAAGCTGTTAGCTGAGGCCTTTTTCCCTAAGAAATCTGTCAAAAGTTCCTGGTATTCCAATGTCACCAGAGTTCTCCAGGAAAAACAAGAGGTGAGTTGCTAAAGTGCCTATAAGAAACTGTCATACGTATTCTCAGGATTGGCCTGGGCAGGTAAGAAAATGGGACAGTTCCAGAAGTGTTTGTGATTTCTTCTGCTACCCATGTTATTTGTGGTTAAAAAAGAAATATTATTATTGCCAAAACGGAACATTTTATTTTCTGTCCTGGATCTGTGCATTGAAGTATGCTCAGAATGGCCAGAAAAGGATGTTTCTAGTTAACTGATCATTTGAGAGTGTTGAAAACATTCTGTTGCCAAGCATGAATTTTTACTCATCTAAGATGAATGTAAAGGGCAATTTGATTTCTGAACAGCCATACATGCCATACATCAATGGATCCTCAATTCTTCAAGAGTAAAAATGAAATATGTATTGCTGAAACCACAATGAATATAAATATAAAATTATATTTATAATTATTTATATTATAATTTATAGTGAATGAATATAAATTCATTTTAATTTAGTTTTTGCCTTTGTTTTGGGAAACACAGTTTTCAACACAGTATGTGTTTTAGGAGCAATAACTCACATCCAAGTTCATTTTAATTTGATTAAATTTAATTTATTTTAATTTGAAGAGCCAAGCAAAATATTGTCTTATTTCTCGTAAGACATTGTCCTTTCCTTCTCCTGTGTTGTTGGTAGAAAAGAAATGGGAAGGAGAAATGAATACCCCCTATAATGAGTCCAGGAAATCCTACAAATTTGTTGACTTAATAAAACATCATTGTAGCTTCACCTTTAGTGTCTATTAAGACACTACCCAAGATTGTCAGGAGTATTTTCCACTAGTATTTTGTTCCTCCAGGATACCCATGTCAAAAAGTATTTGCTCAAGAACTTGCTCTTATTACTCTGTTGCATCTTCGTGTTAACAAAAGGGAGATTATAACTACATAATACAGGAAGTAAACTGTTGAATAAAAGTGATATGAAAACTGTCTGAAAACAGCCTTAGAAAACCAACAGAATATTAGTCACTTCTTAAGACCTATTAGAGGCAAGGGGTAAGGGACCATAGGGCCCACATGGAGAAGGTTGCACAACATTTTAAAAAGAACCTAGCCTCATAAGTTTAGCATTCAGTCAAGGCAAGGAGATAAAAGTCATTGTTAGAGAAAATCCTGAGATTTTAAGGAAACTTCTTAACAATGAAATGGGAAAGGCAGAGAGAAAGGGCTGGGAAAAGGGAAAGGAAGGAAAAGGTGGGCCAGAATAAAACTATAAAAAGGGAAGAGCTGACAGAAGAGGTTTGGGCTCCAAAATGTTTTATGACTCATAGACTTTGAGGGCCCTGATAGTAGGGTGATTCTTTGCCTCCCAGTATCTATAACAAAACTCTCTGTGTGCACTTCATCAGAAACAAATAAAGGCTGCACATCTAACATGCAAGAGGAAAAAGTCAATACTAATACATAGTGTATGATAGTTTCATAATGTAAATATTCCCACAATAGCTTATTTCAGTCACCAACATTATGTCACCAAAGGCAAAGATGGGAAGATATGTGTCCTGGATGGTACTACCTGGGTCCAAGTATCTACTGCCATGTATTATCCTAAATTCACAAAATGACTTTAAAACTGTGTCAGGAAGAAAAGCAAGAAAAATGTCTTTTCTCCTGTTAGTTGGGGGCTATTTGTAGAGTTAAACATGTTCATCAAATCAAAGCAGACCCTGATTGGAAATATGATTTATGGTAACGGAACTCAGAAAGAAATAGATAATGTCTTTGATTTCATATGTTTGTGTGCATATAATACTTTCTCTTCTATCAAGTGAGAAAATGGCCATACTCTATACAACATAGCAGCTTATATAAGTATTTTTGAGTTTTCATTCCTGGATACTGATGGATGGAGCATAGACACTATCCTTGTTTTTTACCTTCAAATAAACTGAAACTTAGTTTTTCAGTTTTTTCCCATCCTGTATTCTCTATCATTAAAATGGTTATTCTACTAGAGCATATATCTATGTGTTACAATAATTCTTGTGATTCTAATGCAGAATAGCGAGAGCACAGATCAACTGCATGAAAGCCAAGACCAGAAGAATAAGTATGGGCACTGGGTCAGAAATCTTGTCTCCAGATATCAAGACAAAGCTGAGAATTAGGCCTCTAGGGTGAGAAAGCCTGGCATTAGGCTTCTTTACAAATAGGCTGAAATAGAGCTCGACAATAACTTGAAAGTTTTCTGATAAAGGTATACTTTATACCTTTCCACCCAAAAGTAGAATTCTCAAAGAAGAGTAGCAGCTGAAGCCTGAAATATAAGATAAACCAAAGGGGAAGTGTCAGGGAA